>JAHDVE020000619.1:0-111674 GCA_022606495.2 Halesus radiatus
CTACCCATATTAAAATATATAATGCGCATACAAGTTAATTAGTAGATATCAGTGGTTTGGCAAAATTATTTTCTGAAACAAAAAAAAATATCATTTCATTTAGGTAAAATGCACAGGAGCAATTTCTGTAAAAGGTACGGGTATTGAATAAGGTTCAAAGCATACGTTTCTTAAAGTACTTGTGCTTCTTGTATGAACATCCAGTTATTTTATCTCTTGCTCGACATACAATAATATAATAGAATAATCTTTAAATAATAAATTAAATATTTGTGATTTTTTATCGGTAGACCGTAAGTTTTAGACTGTTATAGTAATTTAAAACTTAACTGGCATACATATATTTAACTACGTAAGCGTAAGTCTAATTGGACCCGAGTTCAATTATGTGATGTAAAAATTGAATTGGACATAAATATTTACTTTTGTTTTTTTTATTTTTTTATTTTATGCGCATTTATTGTAATTTTATACATAATATCATATGATAATATTATTCCGTAATATTGTTAATCACATAACAAAACACAGATGTTTAAAAAGACACATATATATTGGTGAAGAAAAATAAAGTCTTAAAGTAATTTTCTTTCCAATAAAGCATATTATACTTAAAATACCGTCTTCTCCTCAAAACATAAACCTAAGATTTCTTGAAATACAGTTTATTCATGTTCTTCTTACCATACTCGTATATAAATAGAAAAAATAATCATTCTTCCTGATAATTTTCTTCATACAGGAAAAACAAAAATATTTTTAGTAAATTAATTAAAAATTTCTTTGTATTTACCATATTATTAATATACATATATCAACAAGTTTCGAAAGCGATGCTTTCTTCATCAGTGATATATCGAATATTTAGAATTTTAAAAACATCGCTTTCGAAACACGTTGATATGTGTATATTAATAATGTGGTAAATACAAAGTAATTTTTAATTCATTTATTAATAATTACGCCACAACGTGAATAAGAATCGTTTGAAGGAATTTTATAAAATATTGTTACTTACGAAAACATTAGTATGAATATGAGACCAAATTTTAAAATATATAAAGTTACAATAATTTTTAAATATTCCTCTGAACTTTACATATATGTACGTATATGCTGATGATGCTGGACATGTGTATACCTACCATGCAGTGTTTTGTGCGACTGAGGAATAAGAAAAACACTATAAGCGGGGTGTGCAAATATCGAACGACTATAGGCTAATGATCGATATTGTCCGAATCTGTTGTGATCCATATGTACCAGTCAATTGTTAAGACTGGTAAAAATATTATATTACTTCACCAAGGGTATTTATAGATTTCTCGGGATCAAAAGTGATTATAGAAATGATATTATGTAAATTCTTTTGAAAATAATTGCTAAATAATTATTTTTTTACGATGTACAAAAATATTTATTAGGAAGATTTAACCAAATCATTTTACTCCAAATTAGAATCGAACTCGAATCCTTCCATCTCCAACCTCAGCCGCTGGACTCCCAGTACCGACCCCTTCTATCTACGCCCTATCTTATATCCTCCATTACCTTAGTGAACAGGCTTAAATATTGCTATCAGCAAATGCCGCTAGCATATAAAACACAGTTTGCATTTCTTTGAAATAAAAATAAATAACAGCCCTAAAGTAGCAATAGGCAGCCCGCTGACTGAGTAGAGAAGATTATCTCCACAATTATGCACCTCTTAACACAGGATGAGGGAGAAATGTTCCTGGGCACTGTTTACAAAAATTTTACAATGCTATATCAGAAACATGCAACTTGCGCACGTTCCAAAGTACAGATATTTCATGGTACAGTGACAAATCTTCAATACAAATAATCGTATATTACGGAATCCTTTCAAAGAAGAATCATATGGGCTGCCGCACACTATCGCAATTCAGTATACCGGCTTCAAAGTAAATTATAACGACACCAGCCCACGCCCGGCTGTCCCGAAATTTGAATTGTAACTATCGTTGCTAACGGAAGGCCAAAAGGGACTTTAGTGATATTACCTCTGATGTCCGTTAGCGAGTATTACAATAGAATACTTAAGGGATACCTGAGGCGTATTACAGGCAACGTCCATTGAACAAGTGAAGTTATGTCATGGCTCGACTAACCAGTTCCATCGGGGAGGTTAAATAGTTAGACATTAGAGCATCATTTTGCTTCATTGGAATAAATAAAAAAAAAAAAAAAACAGTTTCCGTATTAATTAATTGCCTGATTCAATGATCAAATGGTTATAAACCACACAAAGGTGCTCAAAGTAAACTCAACATCTTAAATAATAATAACAATAATGTTTTATTGTCTTCTTTCTTCACTGGGATTTTCCATTCATTTACAAAATATGAAATTACATTATATTAAATTAATGTGCTTGATGAAAAAAATATAATAATTGTAACGTGAGGTGTTTTAAGTGCAGTTGAGTGGTTTCGATATTAGTCTGTATTTGGTGTTAATATATTTTCTATTTCAGATCTCCCTTTGTAACATATCCAGTGTTTTAATTAATTTTTAAATTATTATGTTTGTTATGATTTTTAAAAGATAAATTTGAAATATTATTATTTAAAAACAATATTTTTTTCCACTGTTTATATGTTTTATACTGTTTAAGTTTTTTGTGGATAAACATAAGATTTAATAATTTTTTTGTTTAATATATTATCCATTAATTTATTACGATATTGTTTTTTTTAGTACTAACATGTTGACATGTTCAAATAAAATAGCAAGATTAGTTAATAATAAAAAGTGTAATACAGAATTTTATAATGTAAATTCATTGGGATAAATTCTCATTAGTAAAAAAGATAAAAGGGATAAAAATGCAATTCTGCAATACACATGATTAACTGCGGAGATTGCCCGGCATATTAAGTACGCCAAACGGGCAGATCCTTTTACACCAGAATAAGAGAACACTTTTCTAGCTGGGTATATAATAAAAAGAACCTGTCAAACGTAGCTAACCATCTAATAGACAATCACCATTCATTTCATAAAGACACAGATGTTACAATATTACATGTGTGCAATAAGGGTAAAAAATAGATAATTTAGAATCATTAGAAATTAATCGACTAATAAGCAAAGTAGAAG
Source organism: Halesus radiatus (assembly GCA_022606495.2). Classification (NCBI taxonomy): domain Eukaryota; kingdom Metazoa; phylum Arthropoda; class Insecta; order Trichoptera; family Limnephilidae; genus Halesus; species Halesus radiatus. The sequence goes on from JAHDVE020000619.1 coordinate 3,124, forward strand.
AAAAGTACGTAATGAATAATCAATTAGAGAAAAAGGCTGTCTCTCCTCTAATATATCCATTACAGTGTAACCTTACTTATATGCAGTAATAGTGTATAACCATGAATGTAAATAGGAAGCACATATAAATACCAGGGTAAAATGTAACTGGGAATTTTGTCGCAGACATCCAAGGCGATCTCTAAGAAGGATATTACCCTAATGTGTACCGATTATAATTTAATAAAATATTTTAAAGACCCAACAAAAATGTACCTAGTTATCCGTAGTTCATGTAACTATTGAAAAAAATTGCTATAAAATTCATCTTTACAAACAAGACGGAAATCATAGGGAAATAACAAAACTAGAAAGTACCATCTGTTCAAATGAAAGCTGAAACGAATGACTTTATATAATTTAAAAAAAAAACATAGATTCAATAAATAAACGCAATGTAATCCGTCTTTCAGAGGGTAATAAACCAATCCGAAAGTAGTTTTTAAAACATAATAGTAAACAGTACCATCAGCAATTAAACAAATTTTAAGTCACAAATAAAAATAATATAAGAAAGCAGGGGAACTCACTCCCGACATCGATGTTATATACGCCATAGATTTAGTATTCATTGTGCAAGTCTGAAGTCCCCGTGATAGGGTGAAACCGATCCGGTATTATATTAATAAAATTAATGATTACACAACTGCAATGTTTAATATATAAATATCAACATGTTTCGTAAGCGAAGCCTCCCTCATCAGGATATACAATATACTAAAAATTAATGAGAAATAATGAACATAGAAAAATAATAATGTAAGAATAGACAAATTACAAACATAAACAAAAATTAACAATAAGTAATGAAAACTGTAAAAATAATTGAATGACAAAAAAAAGCTCTGCTTCAAAGCCTTCCGAGCTGTTGGAATTTGTATGTCCTTCGGGGGCTTGTCAAACAAAAGGCTATCACGGACTGTTTTGTCATCCACGCAACAATGAATTGGTGCACATGTCAAGAGATCATTGATATCCAATAAAAACAAAGTCGCCGACAGAACCGATCCCTGTGGGATGCCAGCATTTATAGAATGCAAGGAAGAGATGAAACTTTCAGCAACCGTCTGAATCGATCTCTCCCTCAAAAGTCAGCAATTCACGTACACAAGGATGCAAAAAGTCTGTAAGAAGCCAGTTATGTAGGTACAAGCCATTTTATGATTTGATAGAGAAAGTTTACTTAAGGAATTACCGTGTTGATCAGAGATAATCGTAAATCGAAACTTTTTAAATATTTCTGGATTTGCGTCTGTAGATTATGACATTCGTTCTACATTAATAAGTAGATTTTTATGATTTCCGGTAATCTACTAGTCTTTGGGAGTCTTTGCCGTTTGAAACTTATAACATAATATCAGAATAAAGTAATTTAAAAGAAATAAACTCGTAGTGTAAGATTCGCGATACGATAGGAAAATATGCTTTATACGTAATATGCAAAGAACACCATTTTTTTTGCCACTGCAATGAAATATTTTTATCTTGAATTTGAGTATTTTGATAACAAAATGAAATGATATTTTCATAAGCAGCAATTATTTTGTGGTTTGAGGTCATATTAAATAAAAAATTAAAAAAAAAACATTTTGTCATAAACCACAAATTGATTATAATTTGCTTTCCTCTTCAGGAACATCACAAATTGATTGTTTTTTTACACCAACCGGTTTTGCTTAGATCAAACTTCGTCAGGGCAAATATAATCTCATAAAGACATGGCCGACTAAAGTATTTGATTCACTTGTTCGTGCCATGTCTTCCTTGGACGTAACCGGCTTCTTCTTCTATTCACATTCGCGTCATACATTCTCCTTACACTCCTTTCTTCGTTCATTCGCCCTACATTCCCAAACCACCTAACCGTCCCGTCATTTTGCTCATTACGCTTACATCAGCCTTGCATTCTTTACGAATCTCAACATTTTTCACACGATTATACATGGTTTTACTATACATTCGTCTCATAGATCTCATTTCTTCAGCATTCAGTCTACTTTCATCCTTCCATTGCGTATTCCATACCTCACTGCCATACATCAGTGATGGTATGAGCACTCCATTATGGATTGCTAGCTTCGCTTCTGTGGACATATTTTTGTTTGTGCCAACCGCGGTCAGTCCTCTGTTAATGGAGTTTTCTGCATTCTTAAATTACTTATTTACGCAGACTTATACATACATATAAATGAATTAAAATAATTAAAACAATAAACAAATAAAAAATTTAAGCAGAAACATATCTTTAACAATAGATTTACATAAAAGAGTAAAAATTTCATCTCAATAAACACTTGTAACAAAAACGTAAATTTGATGGCGATGCGCCAAGCCCAGTCCTTAACAGCAGAGGTATGTAATTCCGACGTGAATAATCGTTTTGTCTGAATACAACGTTATTAGTGACACTGCGCACTCAGAATTACGCTTGTTCGTTTGTCGTGTAAATCTAAATGCACAATGCACATTGTTCCCCAAATTGCAGTTTTCAGGCGGCGTGCACACCTCTTTGTTTTATTGCCATCAGCGGTGGGTGGATTTTATGCCTTCAGTAGCCTAGCCAAATGAAATTACTAGAAACTAGCTAGATTGTTAATGTGTTGGTGTGAGATATACATAAGTTTTATTTTCATATTAAAGTGATTAAAAAGAAAAAAAAATAGTAATAACATTTTTCTCAAATCTTTCTATCAGTAGGTAACAACAAATATTTTTCATGTAATCCTTTATACGAGTATGTATATATATACATAAATTGATGTAAGTTTGTTTGTTTGTTTCTCGAAAATTACTGGACCGGTTTCGCTCAAATAGCACAGTTTGTTCTTATTAGTGCCAGGAAGGTTTGGAAAGTAGTTTGAATGAAATCCAATATGTAAAACTGTTGCTAAAACGTTTTAAAAATATAATGAAAAACATTGAACCCGCCATGTTTTATTTAGGTTAGCCCAGAAATATAACACTCTGGTTAGCCACAGATTGCATATTCAAAAGTAGAAGGTTTTTTGGGTAGAATATTTTCCAAATGGAAAACACGAGTAGGTACCTACTTATGAACTGTAGGATTTAGATACATATTGAAAAAATAAACGTTTGGAATGAAATAAAATATTCAAATGAATGTTTCTTTATTTGGAGATCTATCACTGTCAAATCAAATATAGCACCATAAGGATAATTAAAAAATCCCAAGCAAGGCCGGGTAGACATCAGCTAGTCCTTTATAATTACAACATTGTAATATCTAACTTAGTATTGAATACCCCTGATCTGCTATATTTGTTTTAGATGTACCTGGTACGAAAACACAGTACCTAGCATTTTATTGTGACAATTCAACTTCAGCATTGCAATATTATTCCCCTATGTGACGGTTTCAACATCTGGGGAGCAAACACTTCGATGTTGTTGACATACGAGTATTGGCACATCAATGTTACAATATAAACATACATTAGTACGGTTTTTTTTCATGGAATAAAAATAGGTTATTTGTTATGTTGTTTATTTTTATATTATCTATTATAATACTTATTTACTCTTTCAATATTATTTGTAAATGTCCATGTCAAAGCATGTAATGGGAGTAAATAAATAAACTTATGTATTTTTTAACATTTACCGCACAAAGGAGACCCTGAGGGAAATAATTTCCCTCAAGGTCTATGTTATCTCTGGGGATGCTGTGTGGAGGTTTTAGATTTAGAATGAATTAAGCAATTACGTGGGTACAAGTAAAATGTAATGTAAAGTGGTTGATACTCTCAGTACCGCCCACCAATGCAAACGTTGCGTGGAATGGCTTTAGTCGTGCTTAGGGATCAGATCTGAATAGCTAAGTGTCCTCCTCTCCTCACTCCCCTCATCCTCATATTTTTTTTACAGTAACTCCACACAGGAGGCTCTGACGGAAATAATTTCCCTCAAGGCCTATATCATCTTTGGGAAGCTGTGTGGAGGGTAAAATATACTTCAAATGGGGATGCTATAGCTCTCCTGGCTCCGGGCAGTTAAAACAAAGTTATGTGCTTATGAGTAATTCAATACATAATCACAATTCATGATTAGCATGTCAGCAACGCATACTGCCGCGGCAGTCACTATATTTACGGAGATGTCGCATTATTCATTAATATATTTGATTCCAAACAGATATTGTTTTAACAGTTTTAATAAACGCTTGAATTAACACTGGTGAAGGAACACAGTTACAACTAAACCCTGTCTGCAGACAAATATTATCTACATCTTCTCTATGTATAAAAATGAACGTTTGTCTGTCTGTCCTCGATTTTCTCGAAAATTAGCGATTTTAGAGAAAAGACCGGTTTGCTGAAAATACTACAGTTTGTTATTATTATTGCCGGAATGGTTTAGAGAACAGTTTGAATGAAAATCAATATATAAAACAGTTAAAATAACGTTTTAAAATTAGTATGAAAAAACTTGAACCCGCATGTTGTATTGAGTTTAGCCCATAAATATACCACTCTGGTTAGCCACAGAATTTTTCAAATCCTTCCTGATACTAATTAAAACAAACTGTGCTATTTTAAGCGAAATCGGTCAAGTAATTTTTTGAGAAAATCGAGGACAGACAAACAAACATCCATTCTTTAACGAAATCCTTAAATTATGATTATTTAAATTATTATAAATAAGGCATTAAAATAAAATAAGTTATTTTATTGTAAATATTTTACATGAAATGTATTACAAATAGAAACAAATGAAGTGTTATGTATAAAAAGGAAGGAATTAATATTACATTGTAATAACCAATTTATTAAATTATACATATCAACATGTTTCGAAACCAATGCTTTCCTCATCAGGAACATACCCCCAAAGGGCACACAAATTCCAACGGCTTGGAGGGCTTTGAAGCAGAGAATGGACGGTTACCTCGAGAGGGTCTCCTCTTGGGGTAAGAATAACCTCGTCGAATTTAATATTTCAAAGACCCAATCATGTCTGATTACGTCTAAAAAGGATCGAAATAACAATCTAGTCTTCTTTAATGGAAGCAATCTTCCCAATAAGCCCCCCATTGATATGCTAAGTGTAACCTTAAGTGACCAGCTCACGTATGGGGGCTCCATCGAAGCCAGAGTAAAGTTAGCCTCTCAAAAGGTGAGCGTATTGTCCAGAGATAGTTTAATAGTACACAACTGCTGACCCTGTACAAATCGCAAGTACGCCCAATGTAGAATTTGGCAGCCACCTCTGGTCGGGAGTAACAAAATATCTGAAAAAAACCTTTCCGCCCGTTTGATAGATTCGACTATCTTAACAAAAGAACTGAAATCTTTGGAACACAGACGTCAGTTGGGAATGCTGTCCTTGTTCCACCGGTATTTTTATGGAAGATTCTCTGAGGAATTGATCCCTTCGGCACCGGTGCAAAGTTGGGAAACACGCCAAACGCGTGCCCAACATTTGCAAACGGTTGACATTTGTCACATAGGAACGGGTCGTTTCCACGACTCGTTCTTATATTCAACAGCTCGGCTGTGGAATGGTCTGCCGGCCTCTGTGTTTCTTCCATTCTACAACATGGGTCTCTTCAAGACCCAAGTTCACTCCTTGCCATCCTCTAAAAGACCCTCTACACGGCATCTCCAAAGATGATATAGGCCTTGAGGGAAATTATTTCCCTCAGGGTCTCCTGTGTGGAGTTACCGTAAAAAAACAATATTATGTACCTACTAAAGTAACAATCATGTCTCCCTTATACATGTGTGTTACCAAGAATACCCTTAAATTAAATATTTTGTAAGATACTTAAAGTGTAATTTATAATGAGTAAAAAGAGTCTCTGAAAAAAAAGTGCTTTTTTCGTTATATAACTACGCTTTTATGGTAGTTACGTAACAATTTATGAAAGTTTTATTATTTTCATAAACCAACGTTTTCTAGGAAATTTGTCTGGTTTTGACAAGTCGTGATTTCATTATCTTAAAGAGAGGACTTGGGTAGGTACCAAGTCACACTTGCTGACTTCCCAAGAAACTAGCCTTTCTTCCCGAGGGATGATTTGGGTAGACCTAAATTAAACCTGACATCTTACAAGAGAAGTATGCTATTACTCTGTCAATGTTTTATTACGCTTTATTTAGAAAAAATCCAGTATGTTACTTGGCTTTTAACTGGGCACTTTATATTAAAAAGATCTGTTGTTTTTAAAGACGATTTTTTTGTTATATTCTAGCACACCAGGATTGAAGCAGCTTTCCAGGATTTGTTAGCAAGGTCCTTTTTACGCCCATTTGCAAAGATTAATAATAACGTTAAATGGAATATTTCTACAGCGCAGCTACCGTGAGAAAATCACCTCAAGGGCGCTTTACAACATACATTATCTAACTTACACCTTATCACTTAGACTTGCATATAATAATTTACATCTTTTATTACTTTTTATTACACCTTATCACTAAGACTTGCATATAATAATTTACATAGATTTATTACTGATGGCTTACAGCTAAGATTTATAACTAGAAAGTACCTAATTCAGACTTATAATGAGTGACTTACATCAAAGCCAAAGATAGCTACTTAATAACTAAAACCTATAACTAGTGACAAACAAGTTTATTAGCAAGTGAGTCTTTTAAACAATATGTTGAATGGTTAACATCTCTGGTTTAGAAATTGAAACTTACAACTAACATATTTACATTTTAAAATAAATTATTTAATGATTTTTGCCCTTGTTTTCAGTGATAATTTACACCACAATGTGTTTATGTGTGATGCATAATATTACTATTTACAAAAATCAGAACATAACCAGATATTGAAATTGAGTCGGGCGAGTTTGTTAATGATAGATCACAGCTTTATTTGTATGTTTCGGATCAGTTTGACGATAATATACATACAGGTCGGTCGGTGGCTGAGTTGGCATCGCGTTTGGGTCTCACCCAAGCGACGTGAGTTCAATTCCTCGCCTGGCTAAGTCCTCCATTACGACACAAGCAACATCTTCCGCTTACTGTGATGGTAGAAGGAGTTTTTCAAATATCGTCAGGTTATTGTTAACTCGGGAATGTATGCCTTTCTTTTAAAAAAATCTTAAATCGAATCAGCATGGTATTTACAATATCGGCGTTCTTTATTGAATTGGTGTTTAGTAATTTATTCTGGCATTTAATCGTTTATAGTTAACTCACTTATAAAACATGGTCACTTACAAGAAAAATTCCTCAACTAGATATGGCTTCTTGATTATAAAAGTCCCCTTTACCAGCTATCTTAATGTTTCTTTTAGCTATTTGGTCTGGTTTTATATGTTATCTTGCATATTTAAAAGACACATTTAGTTTTATTTCTCTCTTCGGCTTAATGTCCACGTTAACCCAGTTATTTTCGTATCGAGAAACAATATCGTTCTTCCTCTTATAAATATAGCTACAAAGAAGAATTTCGCTAAAAAAGCCTAAATTTCTATAAATATCTAAAGCAGGTTAATTATTTTTTTTTTTTTATTTGAAACACACATTATTTAACGACAAAATATAAGAAAGCTTTGATTGCCCAACTACCAACAAATCCCGTTTTAGGAGAGTCAAATTGACTAGGTTAGTTCATATTAAGTGAAATTATACATAGCATAGTAATATAATATATTTAGAAAAAAGTTTAATAATTAAGTATTAAGAATTGTGAAGAATAGTATAGATAAAAACAATTATGTATACCAGATAATGTGAGTACAGTAAAATAATTAATACCGAATAATAGATCAAAAAAAAAAAGAAAAAACAGTATAGAGTAATCGTGTACGTATACAATAAGTCGTAGTCAATAGTCCGGTGGATAAATCGTTCGCCTACCACTCGCACGGAATAAGTTGAAAACTCACGGCCTTTCGTTTTACAGGAATATATAAAAGGATTGGAAGGTCTGTAAATCTGACGGCTTAAAACTTCATTATTTATAAATAAAAACGGAAGGATTTAATCCGGCTTTGTCGTGTGGTGTGGGTAGTATAAAAACCCTTCATCTTTCAAAAAGAATACGGCAAAAACATATAAAACCGTTAAATAGTTTCATATGGATAAGTAAACATATCACGTTGAAAAGTAAATTCGTTAGTTTTAAACCATTTAATTTCCAGTGGTTGAACCAACTCGATTTGAAAACGAAACATATGAATATTTAATCAAATAAAGTACATTTGTATTATAAAGCTTATTTTAGTACTGTACTGAAATCTGCAACAAAATCCCACTCTCATTACAGAAATCACAACAAAGTTAATACATTAAGAAATCAAATAAAACGCTAGATACGGAACATAGAGAGATCTGAAATAGAAAATATATTAACGCCCAAAACAGACTAACACTAAATCCACCCAACTGTATTTATAACACTTCACCTCAATTTAAAAAAATCGCTTTTTCATCATTTTAAAATAATTTATTTTCAAATTTTTTAAATTCAATCCGTAGTACGGGAAATTCCTGTGAAGGTATCATTTTTTTCTAACTAGATATTGTAATAGCAGGCAGTTAAAACACATTGGAAGGACAGTGTAATAGCACAGAGACAGGTTAACTCACCTCGAGGCCAGACGCGATGGTTGATCTCAGGGTTCCACCAGGATAGCTCAGTTGATCGAGGCATCTCAGCTCTTGTCTCAAAGTTACAGATTGGCACAGCCTCATATCGGACTCAGTGGAAAAGGTATCTAACTACCAATGAAAAGATGCGTGCCTTCTAGACAGGATTTATTTTACAGGGAAGGCATTTACAGGTAATAAATACGGGGTTCAATAACAAGGGGCAGTACCTAACCTTTCTGAGTTTCAATAATCTCTCTCTCTGGTGAATTTCAAATCGGGCATGTTATTTAAAGGGCACAGTTAACTACAGCACAGAAATGAGGGTTGAACATACTGCTTACATGAGTTGGTCAGCGACTGGTGTCACGTTCCTTCATCGTAAAAGTGTGATGTCGAGGGGCTCTGGATCTCACACGTACAACATCAGGCAGGATACAGCGAGTTAATGAACTGGTCACTGACTTTAATATTTAGGTTTATGCAAAGACAATGAGTTTACAATGTACTGATGCAATGGCACGCGAGATGTCGTCAGAAACCATGCGGAGCGGGCATTTGCCCGAGGCAAGTTGTGCCCACTTCACGCTAGTAAGGCCGATCTCACAGAAATGGCGGCCGCCGTTGCCGAGCGGCGAGTTCGAAAGAAAACATAAAGCGCCCTCTAAGTGATGTTGGTTTATTTTGATTATATGCCCGTCTGGAACGCCCATTTTAGAAGAAAATATAAATAAATATCAAAAATTATAAGTACATAGAGATTTTAAACCATAAAGTAACGAACATTTTTTTAAACGTTTAACAGTGGTATAAAATAAATAAAATAACTAAAATATTGCGATAACACAAATAATTAATGCCACATTATCTAAGTTAAAATACTACATATTGAATAATTCATCAAAGTGCTAGTATAGATGACGCTTTACTGTATAAATGGAGTCAGCAAATATATTAACAATACCTCTAAACTTGTTCCCCAGATCATACATCATATTGTTTTATGAATGAGACTGATAGTTGGTTGTGTAAGTGTTGCAGAAAAATGTTACAGTGTGTCTTCTGTTCCTCGTCGGTATATTTATTTTAATAGCGCCGAGGATGGCAGGGCTGTCAATTAGGTTGTTGATGATTCTATACAATACAACTATGTTTGTCATAATTCTCCTAGTCATTGAAATATGTCTGTCAATTAACCGCATTATAAAAAAATTGACCCTTGTATTATTATTTTTATAAAGTCAGGGAGTGTGATTTTTGTCTTAGTTGTGTCAACCATACAATAATATTTGAAATTCTATCCCATAACAAATCATTTGACATAGATTTATTGGCACGTCCAGGAAATATCACTTTCAGAGGTTTGTTCAAGACAGAGAATGACAAATCAATATATTCTCATCTATTCATTATTAAGAAGGCATTCCAAGACAAACAATAAACGAATGCGTGATTGAAAAATCTGAGAAAAAACCCCTAACTGCCTAGTGCTCGTAACAATTGAGGAATGTTCTTTTTCTAATAAAATTTAGCATGGGAAGCGAAATAATATGGATGTGCACTCCACAAAATAGTCTTCAATGTTGGGTAGCACCTGGCTCTTCGGATTTAGTAACCAAATACAGCTAAAGTCACTTCATGTGACGTTTCGTTTCTGAATATTGGTTTTTCACCAGGGCCACACTGAGAGCACCTAACTCTCTGAGACGTGTAACAAATATACTATAACATATATTTTTTAATATTATAATATGATACAAAAAAAAAAATGAACAAAATTAATGGATGGACTGCCACGCAACTCTTTTTCGGTACACACGCCTTGCTTCATTCAGATTCATACTCCTACACACACTGTTTTATGACTCTTAGCATAACCCGACTCAATTATTCACTTGATCATCTTCCACCATTTACTTTCGGGTCATATGTTCTCATGATTAAATAAATAACCGGTTTTTAACTTTATTTCACTTTTGTTTTTGACCGTGACCGATTTCAGCCTGTGATGGTTATCTTCAGACTGGTACTATTAATGCTCAAACTATGGTTTATATAAATATAGATAGTTACCGATATTGCAATTCCGTTGTAAAAAATACGTATTCGCTAAAATCATTATTAATGCAACGAGAGTGGGCAAATACTCAAGCGAAGCAGATATTGTAAAATCCATAAAAATAAAATCATGGAAAACAATCTGATTATCTCCGAAGCACATAAAGGAAACAGTATAGTCATCTTAATTAAATTATAATATGTCTAAAATGTGGTGGACTCCAATAATGTAACCATATTGCAAAAAGCCTCTACCCCCAAAATTCACAGCAGACGTAACGCAATTCTAAATTCTTGCCACACCCTTATTCAAAATAAAAACCACAAATAAAGCCTCTCTGTTAAGAATCTCCAATGTCCACGCCTATATGGACAACCAAAAGTACATAAAACCCATATACCTGTAAGACCAGTAGTATGACATAATACAGCACCGGCCTATAAATTAGCGATTTTTTTCAAATAACTTTAATCCTAAATATTTTTTATATTACTTAAACGCCCAGTAGGCTTTTACATACAAATACATCATTTTTAAATCATATAAAAAATGAAAATAGAAAAGATGCACAAGAGTTAATTACACTTGAAATAATAAAAAATAAATAAAATAAAACTGCACCAATGCTAAAAATACACAGGAATATAAAGGAACCGAACAAATAAATAATGCAATAACCCACAAAGTCAATATTAACATTAATAACAAATAAGTAAATAATCTAAAAAGTTATAGTTAACAATAAATAAAAGTTAAGAATAAACTCATTAACGATCAGCGTTCACCAAACTTTCATTATAATATAAAATCATCTTTACACTAAAAACAACTGTAACCCATCTTAAAAATCATTTTTCAAACCAGATTTATATATCAAGTATATTATGAATAAATTCAAATGTACCATATAAGTCACGTTTTGTAAAATCATGCTATGACAATACTGAAAAACATGATTTAAGTAAAATTATGATTAGTTACCCCTGACACCCAAATTGTGTATAAACCATATTTAAGCATTAATTGTACCACTATGAAGATAGCCGTCACAGGCTGAAACCGGTCACGGTCAAAAATTAATGTGGAATAAAGTTAAAAAGTGTTTTTTTTTTTTTAATCGTTCCAATGGAAATCAAATATGTATTAACAGTTTCAAAAATAGAATATCATATTTTCGCCCTTTTCTTATACATGCAGTATATTTTAGAGAAAATTGAAAGTTATTTTCATATAAAATATTAAACAAACAAACTTCAACGAACAGTGTTAACACATTGTCTACTTTTTTATTATTTCTTTATGTAACACTATTTTTGAATTAAATCATTGTTTTTTCCCCTTTACATTCTTGAAAATATTATTTATAAAGTTTATTGACCTTGGATTACTTTATTTAGACATTGTGCACTTTTTCAAATTCTTTCTGTGGAACTCAATCTCAAATTCCTTAACTTGTCGAAATATTGTTAAAAAGACAAAAGAATTAAAAAATTTACTTAGTATTCACCATCTTATTAATATACACAGATACATGTTTCGTAAGCTATGCTTTACTTCATCAGGAATATACAGAATACTAAAAACAATAATTTCAAGTAAAGAAAAATGATAAAAATATAACACAATAATGAAAGAATAGACTAATTATAAGAATAAACCAAAATTGATTAACTTAGGTAAGTATTTAATCAAAAATGTTAATAAAACATTAGTATAACACACTGAAAAACAAATTTTGCTAAAAAAAAATTTATGTATATATATACGAGTATATATATACTTTTTTATTATTAATACAAATATGAAAAAAAAATTCAAGAGACAGCTATTAAAAAATATATATTTGATTATTAATCAAAATTACTTCAATATTAACGCTTTTACGGATTTCTAAAATTTCAAATTTGTCTTATTGTAGACCGTTTGTATTTGTGTGCAAAATTTGTAAACCTTTGTTTATATTAAAAGAATGATTTTTTTCTAAAACATGATTTGCAAATGCAGAATAATTGTTATTATTTTAACACCTTAGGTGTTCCTTAACTCTATTACTGCCCAAAATCTTTCCCGTGTAAAAATATTTGCTATCCTTACAATTAATTTATATACTCCCGATTTATTTAAAATATTTTCTTTATCTTTGTCATATAAAACTTCTTTTTTTTTAATTTATTATTAGTACGAAAAGCTGATTGGATAGTATTTGGGATGTTTTTCATTATTAAATTTGAGGTATTATTATTTAAAAACAATATTTTTCTCCACTGTTTACTAACATCAGTCATTTGTGGATATATGTAAGATTTATTAATTTTTTTCGTAAACTTATTGTATAATTTTTTTATCTATTAATTTAGTACTACAACTGTTATTTATTACAATCTGTTTAATTATATTTAATTCTTTGTTAAAATTATTTTTTGATAGAGGTACATTAACTAATCTACTAAGCATGGAATGAAAATCTCATTATTTTTGAGAAAACGTATGATTAGAAATATTATGTATAACGATGTCCGCATATGTCTTTTTTTTAATAAATATCTTTACGATACCTTTATCTTTACGATATACATTAAATTCAAATTTATTATTAACAATAGAAATTTTTAAGTCTAAGAAATTAGGGATAAATTTTTTTCCTATTTCTATGTTGAATTTAATCTTATGGAGTTCATTTAGGAAAATATATTAGAAAATATATTAAGATCAGTATCAGTAAATAATATACAAAAAAAACGTCATCTACATATCTTTTCAAAAATAAACATATTTCAATAATAAAGCGGAAGTATTAAAAATCTTATTCTATAAATTCTTTAAAAATATATCATCTACTTAAGGGCTAATAGTAGAACCCATTGCTAAGCAATCCTTTTGTTTGAGAATTTTAATTAATTTAGAATTCAAATTCTTTGCCGGAACGGCGCTTCGTTCCATTTGCAAAATCTAAATACATATCTAGATTATTCACATGTGGGATTATTTTTCCTAATTGATAGTGAGCAAAGCATTGTTTTTGAACACCGAAACTTTGGTGTTCAAAAACAGCATTTTAGGCCAAAATGTTTATGTAAATCTGAAATCAAGCTAATGATAAGTGAATCAATTCTACTAATGCCACCTAACCACATTTTTCTTACTTTGTACTCGTATGTATCTTTTTTCCGAAATGTATGTTCTTGCGCCATTCATTTTATGGCTACGGCAAGGTTTATCGTATACTCCGCACACACATAATTTTATCTTCTCGTTTAACTTACTTATTCTGTTGGGCGAACTACTCCCGGCATTAAACCATTTACCAATGATCTAATTATACCCCGTACCGGCAGTATCACCGTTTCTACCGGATTTAACACCACCCAAAAGGACTATTACGAAAATCCGTTGAAAGAACTACCCTTGGCAACTCGAGTTTCTATTCAATAGACTTTCATACGACTGTACCAATGGCGGCTCGTGGGTCCGAATGTGTGCGGGACACACATATACCCACCATACACTACTAATAAATATACTTATAAACACATATTAAATATCTATCATATGAAAAAAGTAATTTTAACACAATTTCGAATGCAGTTTAATCATATTATATATGAGTTGTCAAAACAAAAAAGGTACCCATTCATTGATAAATTATTTCGTTGAATAATAAGTAGAAACGATTTTTTTTCTCTGCTGCTCTATTTCATACAAGGGTACAATACACTTGAGCCCGGTTCCCATACAAAACGTACCATAGAAAAATAATTCAATTCCGAATGCGCATGGGCAGAGGATCCAATATTGGGCCACCTTTTAAATTGTGCCCACTAGCTATTAGAATGTATCAGTGTCCGCTGACCGCAAGGCCGTTTGGTGAATGTATCTCTTAATAAAACGTGTCAAGAAATGGCAGTAATTATTTGCAAAATTACACATCGCTTTGTAACTTTGCCGCTAAATATGAACTTGATTATTTGTATTTTAAGTATTATTTTTAAGATGTAATTTTTCTGAAGGAGACAATGCTCGTGAAATGAAAGCCATATACATAGATTATACTATTACTGAACACTAGTGATCTCTGGAAATTAGAATAGTTTCTTTTCACCCTTTTCAACGCCGAAAAAAATTACGGTAATGATGGCATATTTAATTCATTTTTATGTTGACGAAAAAAAAAAAAAAGTGATATTTTTGATTTGCCCCCAAAATGACATGTTCGTTCTTGTTTGTGAATATCGTGTTATTGACATTACGCTGGTTAAGGTCGGTGTTAGCCACTTTACGGACCTCTACACGATGGGCCATCAGCTGGCCGGTGGGATGGCTTGGCGATGGCCGGCGATATTTGATGAGGTTCATATCGACTTTCAACGCTTCGAGATAGATGTACCGCTGCGGCACAATATAAGTAGTTAAAAAAACGAAATGATTATATTTTATTGATATATTAGGCAATAACATTACAAACAAATGACATGTAAATGTAATTTTACAATATTATGTGATACCTAATATTACAAAATTAATTTCGGATATAGGGCGTGAGATGGCCTCGTTGCCAGTTTTTTGTCCGCATATCAAAGGATAGTGAGCCAGTGATACTGATGCCCTCTAGACGTGAGGAACTACTCAGTATCCGCTTGGACGTGCTCCGGATGGATGTCCTAGTTTGTAATATTCACGCAGCTTCAAGACATTTTTTAACGCGATGGCGATAGTTTGAACATGTGATGAATCTATAAAATTCATCCAATTATTCATTTAATATTCATATATATAATATGCATTCGTATATGAATTACCAAATATAAAAATAAACGCTAAATAGGTATTTTTGTGAATTGTTGCTGTCCAAATATTGTATTTAAATTAAGTAAATAAATACGTTTTAAATAAACATGTCTACATTTAATTCGTATTTTTATTGGGCTAGACTTATTGGAAGTTATACAATAACAACAAATTATAAAAAAAAACATTCCATATTCTAAATATTCTAAATTAATTTTATCATATTGGGTAGCAGATAATATCATAAGATTACAATTACGTATTATTTGTTTGTAATGTCATTGCCTACAATACTAATAAAATATAATCATATCTTTTTTAACTTTATATGTATTACCGCAGCAGAATATCCATCTAGAAGCAAGTTAAGTTAAAGTAGATAAAAAGTAAAACCTCGTCATCGTGTAGTGATATTGCAAATATCGCCGGCCATCGCCAAGCCATCGCATCGGCCATCTGATGGCCCATCGTGTAGAGGATCCTTCACAGTAGCATTTTCTACATCATAATGATGTTATAACTAGTTGAATTGTTTAGGAATATGCGATATTAGATTGTTTTTAAAATCAATCATTATGAATAAGAATATTAAAATAATAATTTTTTGTTATGTTGATCAGAATCAGAAAAATAATCTTCCACACATTTTTAACGGTATCCTAGTTTGTGAGAATACGTAATTGCTGAAGAGTATTAGGTAAATTTTATATCGTCTAGTGGGGTTATGGGCTAGGAGATCATTTTTATAATTGATATGATTTGTAATGGATTTACTTTTCTCTTATTATTGTACGATTGTAATGATGCATATAAGATCCCCGCATGGAAGGTACAGCGAGGCACCTGTAATCATATCCCATTCCTTTGATTGCATTTACAATAATACCAACCAGTCCTGCGCGTGTACAAGTATCGAATTAGACAATCAGTATGTGTATCTAGGTGATACGGTGGATTGTAACATGAAATGGGACGTACAAATTTCGAACCTCTGTAACCGCCTTCGAGCCACTGTAGGAAGACTCTATAAAGTAAAATTTGATATTCCAATAAAAACTATGAAATTTATTTATTTATCTCTAGCCATATGGTATAAATTCTTGGGGATACTCGTTTAAGACCAACATAAAACATTTACAGCTGATTCAACACGCCATGGTAAAGTTGATAGTAATCAAAAAAACAGTTTTTAAGCAAATGTGACACATTGATATCATGTATAAATCAATTAATGTATTACCTGTTCGTGCTTTTTTGCGGCAAAAAAACTTACTGCGACATATATCTGAAAGTTCGTATAAGTCAGTGGTGGATCATGTACATAATATACGATTCACACAAAATATAGGAATGAGAGTGTCAATATAATCGTAAATTATTGTAAATATTGAGTTTTATGTAATGAGTTCCAGTGATAATAATATCCCTGAAACATAACGTAAGCGATATTTTTAAATAATTTAATGAGATTATTTTCCAGAAATGGAATGACAGTGTTTTATAAAAAAGTATCGATGTAGGAGTCCGCAACAGAAAGAAATATTTTAGGTTGGTAACTCAATTTCTTTAACGTACTACACATCACACAACTTGGCCAATAGAAACTACTAATAAACGCCCCTGTACGATGTTTCACAAAATGGTGCCATAAGAAATAGCTAAGGTACAAAACTACATGAGAGTTTTCGTAGAAATACAAATTAATTCTTTATTGAAATGTTTGTGACATTAAATGGAAAATGGACAACTTGAGGTGAACAGTGATTGTTAAAATCGGATAGTTGAAAAAAAAATTAACATTTAAAATTGTTTGCTTGTCTGTGTGCTTTGCAAACTGCATTACGTGATTTTGTCTATTTTGTAAAAAATGAGATATTTTATTATTTTTTTGAAAAACCAACCTTTATCTACTCGAGCCGAAGGAGTTGTGTTGATTAAATCACATAAAATCTAGCAATTTATCGCAATGTTTATGAAGCCAAAAATACTTATTTTCTTACGTCATGTTTATTTTGTTTTTGTCGCAAAGTTCATGTGTATAGCTGCTTCAGTGAGAAAAACAAAACAGTTTTTCAATTTGGGAGGCGGGTATGGGTACCGCCGCCCCGGGAACCATTTATTGTATAACCAACACCTCTGTCATAGGCTAAGGCCGGTTCTTTAACAATCCGTTTATAACGCTTGATACCATTTATAACTAATATTTGATCTACCGCCTGATTTCGCCGTTTTATAAACGTTATTCAGATTACTGATCGTTTGGCAGCTGTTAGTTGTAGCCGAACAATTGCTTTTGAAACCGTCCACTATTTTGATTAAAAAGACAATATTTCTAATTTTGAAACTGTCAATTCATGGCGGAATTCCATATTAAAATGATTTTTTTTTATTAAAAAACCTTTGTAACTTTTTTCCACTTATTTATTTTTGACCGGACCGGTTTTACCCTATCACGGGCATCCTTAGACTGGTACAATGAATACTAAATCTATGGTAAATATATAGCATGGATGTCGGGAGTGAGTTTCCTGCTTTCTAATATTGTTTTTATTATTTGAAATTTATTTTATTGCTGACGGTACTATTTATTATGTTTTTAAAAATAAACTGCTTTCGGGATGGTTTAAGTGGTTTTTATGTGATGGTTTGATAATAATAATAATAATAATTGGATGATTTGTATAGCGCCATTTTTGTGAAAAATCAACTCAAGTCCGAAACCGGTCCGGTCGAAAATAAATAAGTGGTAAAAAGTTACGAAGGTTTTTTAATAAAAAAAAATCATTTTAAAAAGACAATATATAATTTGCATTTGTGAAATGGATTCCTTACCAAGCAGTAAAAGTGATGACAAGCGAATGGAAATTATTCGAGATAAACTACGGATGCATACCGGTCCGTTAACAAAACGGTTCGTTACGTAATAGAAATTTGGTAGTTCTTTTAGAAAACTAGCCTCTAGAGTATGGATATTAGAGAGACGGCGTGTGAAGTCCCCGCGCGATCCAACTGTTTCGAGAATTTTAGCGATGTGGCTGATATTGACTGTTATACCTCGGTCGCATGCTGAGGTCCTACTAAAACGTCGAAAAACATACAAATGGTCCACGCTCCGTTAAATTATGTAAAAGAAGTTCTGTGAAGTCAACGAAGAAGGAAGACGGTCTTAAATTTCACATCCAAGTAAACATCGTTTAAAGACATATTTTACATTTTTTTAACATTTCATTTCAACTGTCACCAAACAATCACACGGATGCCAAATAGTAACGGGCCGGATCAGTCAACTTAATATTTAAAAATTTCCGAAATACCACAATATTTTTCATTAATCATCACGCATAAATATATACTTGTGATTTGCACGTGACTTGGGTACACGCGTGGTACGATTTTATTTATTTATTTGTAAGAAACAAACAGCTTTCAATATAAATATATATACAAAGGAAATTTAACAAAAGGAAAGGCAAAAAAGTTTCTTGTGCTAATAGTAACTCAATACAGACGTTTTATTTATGAAGGTAACAAGATGAAAAAAAAAAAAACGGAATGGGGAGAGGAAGAGGAAGATAGGATCGGGACAGGAGATGCTCTCGATACATTTTATACTCGTACATCAATTTGTGGTCGTATGTATTACTTCGGTTTGATATGTTGAAAGGGTATTGTCAAGAATGTCGAAATTGTGAAACTAAAAATTACGCGTTATATTGAGTACGAATTCGAGGAATTGGAGAATTCATCCTAAGATTGGTCCTGCATGGGGGCAAATGAAAAAAAAATGGTTTGTCGGGTTGGTCTTGATGGTATGCGAATGTTAATAAAGTTAATGAGCTCTGGCGAGTTCAGGCCATTATTCATAATTTTAAATAAAAAGATTCAATCAAATATACACGTGATACCATTGATTTGGGAACTTTTAGGTCACAAGTTCATAAACACGCATGTTCAAAAAATTATATTGTTATAGTATCCTATCTCATTGCCCCATTTTAAATATGTTTCCTTTCACCTCTCCCTCAATCTCTATCGCTTCCCCTACTCATTACAATCCTTAGTCACACCCCCATCCTCACTGTGACACTTATTATGAATGTTCTGCCGTAATTTTGTAATATTGTTTAGTGTATACTTTGACATGACGAAGGAACGGTAGTTCTGAAACCGGTAGGTGTGAAAAGCAAATGTGTTTAAAACAAAATTAGATCGTTTCATTTGATTATAATGGATAACCACAGCAAGGGATAGCTTCATACAATAGTATAATATTGTGGCTTTTATTTCAAATTATTATCGAATGAATTGTGAATGTGTGTATTCTTGGATTCTTTGCAGATATTTTAATCAAACAGTGGGATATGAAACGTTAAGATATATGATCTTAAATTGCATAAAAAAGGATACTTATAATAAAATAGTCAATTTTCGATTTATAATGGCTCCGTCTTGTGTAAATGCTTTTACGATTGTCTTAATGACGTCATTATGTCTCCATTACACTGTTGTATTTACTGTCTATTTGTAATAATATATATTATTATTATTTCCTCCTTAGGGATGATATTTTTCAATTGTTATCTCCCTCTAATATTTTATTATTTTTAACTCTTTTTTGTTATATATCTGTCTCACTATATTGTTTTCTATACACCTATATATTGTATATGATATCTCTGTATTATTATTTAGTTATTATGTTAACCTGACGATACTTGATCGAAGCGAAACCGGTTGGCATAAAAATACAATAAATTGCTGGGTTATAACAAGGTGTTTATTTTATTTAATATGATGCAAAACCACAAAGTAATTGATTCTAATAAGTTTTTAAAAAATAAAAATAATATAATATCTTATTGCATACATACATACATCTTCTTCCCCTTGTCCTACTCGGGTCGGGGAGCCATCGCGTTATTTTTATCAATATCTTACTTCCATTTAAAAATATCTAACATTATTTATTTCTTTATTATATAATGTACGTCCTTTATGGGCTTTTACGTATTTTGTTAATTATAATAGTGAAACAGGTGCAAAACACATCACAGTAGGTACATACATAAAATAGACAACCTTTATGAAATACAGCAACTAAATAATTTATTTGTCTCACGAACAAATAAAACAGGAATGACATAGTGTAAGTACCATTCCAAATAATTAGCTACAGAGGTGAATATTCAAAACATACCTCACATTCTCCGATACTTATAATCTTAACACGTGTCTTAATAATTGTTTAGGATGTATGCAATAATCATCTGTTTGTATTTGTATTCCGTGCAGTTGAACATATCTACTTTGACTGAAAAAGTATTACCTACTGCGTGAAGTCTACGTACAAGAGAATTTTTGAATGACTCAGTTCTGAAATTATTGTTCCATTAGAATAGCATTTTTAGATCAAATAGTTCTGGTTTGAATATTAATTTTAATTATGTTGACTACATCAGGGCTGTCTATAATACTCTTAACGATCAATTATTTCCCATAATTTTGGGCTGTCATGTTTTGGTATTAATTAAATTGAATAGTTATATCCATCAGGCTGTAAGTATTTGGGCAGAACTAATAAAAAAGTTTAAATTGAAATGAAGTTCTACAAATTAAACTAGAATACAATAAATTAAAACGAATATAGATAATAAATGAATTAAAAATAATTGTTAATTATAACAACCTTTAACTCATTGTGGAAAGTGTCATAAAAGTGATTAATTTATTTTTTTATTTATGAAAACTGCATAATTCGTAATTTACCTATTTGTGAAAAACATCTTTAACGATATTAAATAAGTCAGACGGTATGTTGTGTATTGTGTATACTTACCAATACTTACCAAGTGTCTTCGTTAAAAATTGTCGCGAGATATAAAGAAAAGAAGGGTCACCATTTCAGAAGGTATATTTAAAAGCGGGAAGTGATGCAAATGCAAATTAGTAAGTCACTAGTATGTTCTACTACACGACCGATTCAGCAAGAGCAGAAAAACGAATGAATCTCAGTTCTGTGGATAACAGAACGTCAGTCGATTGTCTTTTGTTGGTAGGGATACCATATGTAAAAAATAATTTTTTATGGCTAATAAGTACCTTGCATATTACACATCACTTGTTCGTAACGTCAAACGTGCGTTTTTAATGCCTGCATTATCAGAAACAGTTCATTGTTTTAATTTTCGATTCATAAAATAATTATTTCACGCTTTTTAATAATTATTTGAAAGATGTATGAGCAATGAGCACAGGATGAGCAAACGTAAAGGCTTACACCAAAATATGTTTACATTTGATTGGCTTCACGGAGGAGATTCCAGTGAAAAGGGTTAAATCAATTTATTATAGCTCACTACACTTCAGCTAATAAAACAATATATCTAAACAATGTTAATTGAAAACTCACCTTTGGCGATTGCACCATTATTTTTCGCTTGAAATAATATTTAAGATCAAACTTCTAATACTTTTTAAAATCAGTATTTGAAGTATTTTAAATAAATTAAATAGAGTTCTACAGATTTAACGCAATAATGAGCAAATATTTTGTCAAAAAAAAAACGAAAAAAATTTGAAGAAAACAGAATAACTTTAGTAAACACATTGACGGAATAATATACTATTTCCCTTTCGATGGCAGAATTCTTGGTTAAGAAAATCATATTATTTTACCCTCCATAAATCTCGGTATCACAGACAAATGGAAATAACTTGGAATTGTCAAAATGACATCCACACATTTTTTTGCAAGTCAAAACCGATGCTTTATTTATAAATGCGTATGATAGCAGATGTAATTAACATTGATTTTCGCATTCTAGTAATTAAAATAAAGCACGTGTTTGGCAAAGCAACTAACGTTTTAAATGACTTTGCAAATTGCTCAGTTTAGTTCAATGAATAGATTTTTAAACATTAATAAGGAGCTCCGGTGAAAAATATTATGACTTCAAAAATATATATTCATGTGGATCAGCAAACACCGATTCTGAATATATTACTTTTATTATATATAATTATACGTTGAATTTATAAACCGTTATTTAAAATCGGATAAATAATCATCTCATCAAAACACTTTGTTATGATGGTTACATTGCATTTGGAACATTTGACGTCACGTCCGCATTCTGTTTTTGGATAAGTATGAACATTTTTATTTTTCGATTTTGTTTTGTATTTTAAATATATACTTTATTAGCTTCGGTGAAATTTAAACTTAATTTGGGTGACTTTAAGCTCTACAATGGTTGTTCAATATAAAAAAAACTATTAATAATAACAGAAATTAAAGTATTCATGAGCAAACCAATTGTCAATATGTATATTTTGATAATTTTAATGCTCAATACTATTATTATTGTCGATTAAAAGTTTTTAAAAAGGTGCATAATGTTAATACTTATGTTTGATTATGATTTACTATGAATAGAATATAAAATTATGTACGGTGAAGCTCATCCTTGTTTTGACATTTGACATTCTTACCTTAAAACCGACCGACCGTAGATTTGAAGCGTTTTGGCGGCCTTTTAAAAATTGAAACTTTGAAAATTATTTTAACTATGAAAACTAACTTTAGAAAAAAAAAAAACGAAATGTACTGATATTTATGTTTGAACATCATTTTATTGATTAAAAAAATAATTGGACTGGAGTTCCTTATTTTAATTAAATAAATTTGATATGACGCAAAGCGAATTTACATTTATTGAAGAAGAAATTAATTCTATCTCTCCGAAGCATCAGTGATACGAAGATTAAGCCTTTTAGCAAAGTTTAAACTATGTGGTCACTTATTTCGATCGGTGACATAGCCGTAAATGTTGTAAAATGTCGTTTGCCGAAAGTTATGGGAGGAAATGAGCTGAAAAGGGTTAGTAATAGCTTCAAATTTCCTGCTCGAACCCATGTTCTACAGGATATAAGGATAGACTATTATCAGTATATTACGCCGAACAAAGTTTGTCGTCAAAGATTAACTACGGTGAGATCACTCGTATCATATTTTGAGAGGTAATTTTCAGGAAGATGAATGTATCAAATGGAAACGGGTTGAATGTCTTCCAACTTCTATCACAAATCGCCTCGGGACGTGTAGCAAATTAGCACGCAGGTACCATCCTTTATGTTTTGTTGAAAGTTCTTGAATTATATCACTGTTTCCGGGTCAATTTCATTCCAAATGAAATAAGGCTTCTACCTTTCCGAGCACACGGCACCAGAAATATTATTTTAAAACAGATATAATTTTATATTTGGTCACTTGCACAACTTGTTGATAAAATATTATTTTAGAACTTCATAATCCTTGTGAATTATTTGATTGGAAAATTATGATTAAAATATTATTATTTTAAATTCAAATATATAAAAAATAAAAATATTTTTTATCAAACTGTAATACTAAATATTCCAAACAATCCAATTAATTATTCCAGCAACAAAAACCTCATTGGTACAGTCACAATTTAATTTCCTTCTCCTAAAACCTTTAATAATTTAACAATTGAAATAAAGTCAATAGACAAATACCAGTTTCCAGAAGGCGCTTGGGGACTTTTTGATGAGTGATTGTGATAGTGTTGGTATGATATTTCTCGTATTCAGATAGATGTGTATATATATTCTTTAGGTCTGTGGAGATATTTGTGTATGTGTGTGTGTGTATGTGTGTACATGTGTGTGTATATGTGTGTGTGTATGTGTGTATATATATGTATATATGCGTAAGGGTGCCTGTATATATGTGTACATATATGTACATATGTGTAGATATATGTATATACGAGTATATGAGCGTATGCATTTACGTATGTATGTATGTATGCACCTATGTGCACATGTGTATATGTATGCACATAAATATAAAAAAAAGTTATGTATATTTTTATGATCTAATCCTTATGCATGTCTTTTTCTCCTTTCTGTCTTATAATATTCTTATATAATTTTTCCTAATTACAGCATGTTTATATACTAAATACAATGTTTATACTAGACTTCATACAAAGTAACTACTCCATTGGTCACCATGAAACAGGCAGCCGCCTAGTATAGTGATCTGATGTATCTATTACTACATGTAAATATCTCCATTAAATATCATATAATTTATAAATAAATAAATAAACTGTTATTCTCGATTCAGCATTTCTTTTCTCGTAAATTTGAAGAAGCGACGTTTTTAGATAAGAATAAAAAAAAATAAAAAACCAAACTGTAAACACGTGTATCTTATTTCATAGTTTAGTATTATACTGCCCTGAAGAAGCTACGGTAGTGGCGAAACCCGGTCGGCAAACAAATAAAAGTGATGTAAACAAAGTCATTGTTTTTATTTTTTAAATTATAATATGTAGTTAATTAATATAATATGTATGTAGTTAATTAATAAATTATGTATGTAGTTAATAAATATAATATGTAGTTAATTAATATAATATGTATGTAGTTAATTAATATAATATGTATGTAGTTAATTAATACATTATGTATGTAGTTAATAAATATAATATGTATGTAGTTAATTAATATAATATGTATGTAGTTAATTAATAAATTGTGTATGTAGTTAATAAATATAATATGTATGTAGTTAATCAATATAATATGTATGTAGTTATTTAATATCTTATGTATGTAGTTAAGTTAAGAACGTGAAATAAATATGTATTACTTTTAACTTAATAATATCTTGATGCAATAATTTTTTTGGTAGTAATTAATCAGGAGCATTAATATGGGTAAATGTTTTACTAATTGGGTGACTTACTGCGGGGATACAGAATATTTAGGTACTTGGTCAAATTAATTTTCAAATCCCCCCCAGGCGTTCTCCAGAATACCAGACTGACGGTCTTTACCGCCGTCATGCAATTAACTGTACCATTTTGTATTCATATTTTAGTGTTTGCACTCTGACAGCAGCCAAGCCATCATAATTAAGGGGCTGAAGCTCGAGAGGATATATTCTAGTAGCATAAAGTTTATTTTTAAAACGAACTGATTTATTTTATTGAATTTCGCTTGTCAGAGAAACTATTTTTTATAAAGGATTTCTTGCATTACCCACAAGTCCAATTTTCCATCCGGGCGCCATCAGTAAATGTATTCCTTTTTTTATTCATTTTTCCACTGGTTAACAAAGTGTTCAGATTTTTAGTACGAATTTAAAAACGAGTCATTTGAGCAAATAAATTATTCATTAAATAAAACAAACAATTTATTTTATCACCAACCGGTTCCGCTTATCTGAAGCTTCATTAGGGTAAATCTTAAAACTGATTAAGGTTGAGATAGGGGAAACTAGTTGGTGATAATTTAAAAAAAAAAATTATTTAATAAATATGTCAAACCACAGAAAAATGCTTTCTATGAAAAAAAAATTAAATGGTTGTTATGTGTAATGCTAATTACATGTTTATTATTTTTAAAGGATTTGCCTACTGTAACCATATAAAAAAAGTATTTCTATTGAAATTGTACCTAATTTATGTTGCAAAACTAAAACATTAAAACAAAGCTATTCAATACACACCAATACTTGTAACACATTTAACACATCCACGTGAACACCTCAGCACAGGTTCTCCTAGTGAGGTGGTCATATAACACTCCATTCACAGTAGCACCTCTTCAAACCTACCTTACACTCCATATTATAAAACGCCATACAATGCACATTTATTATACTTAAAAAAAATATTACGTAAAATGGTACCATATAATATATAGAATGAAATAAATAAATAAACGGTACAACGATTAATTACACGATTAGTTTATTTTAACCACAAAACATACACTTCTTCAGACCATTTCGTTCGAAAACAACTTAGTAAAACTACCAAAAAAAAATGATGTCTTCACTGGAGTTAATTGAGTTAACTGCAAATAATTGGGACAAATAAAAGGGTCTAGCAAAAGGGGTGTTCGGGAATGTATTATTAGGAATCTTAATTTTCGTAGACGTAATCGATTATTGATAGCAATTAACATATTTTTCGATTCTCTGGAATGTAACATTTTTCACGATAATAATTTAAAAAAAATTTTTTTTTTCTTAAATTCATGTAAAATAACTTTGTGGAGTCATCATCTATTAAACCATAATAATTACTTTGTTTAAAACCACTCTATTTAATGTGTAAATACCTACATGTTTCAGGAGCAAAGCTCCCCTCTTCAGGAAAAACAATTTATCTGCTAAAAATAATGACAAATAATAAGAAAATAGTACAAAAAAAAATCAAAACTTAATTACGTACCTACTTTCATCACCTTTATTTAATTTTGTTCGGGTTTTTAATTTATTCTATTTTCTTATTATTTGTCTATAATTGTGATTATTTTTAGGAAGTAAATTGTTAATCCTGAAGAGGGGAGCTTTGTTCCTGAAACTTGTAGATATTTCCATATAAAATACAGTGATTTTAAAGGAAGTAATTATTATTGATTTAATAATAGTTATTTTTTGGTAACCTTCCGCAATTTGTGAAAAAGCTCACTGTCCAAAGAAAGTGATTATATTACTCCCCTACAGAAGGAGTATTTTCTGAGGCGGAAGAATAAGGCGAGATCATAAAAAATAAGGGTGTTTTTTATTTCCGTTACGTGAACTCTTTAAAAAAGCTACAATACAATAGTCTAAATCAAAGCTTAACACCCCTGAAAGCTCTTTTTCCGTCTAAGACCATTAGCAGCATAAAAGAACATTAAAGAATTTTGGTTAGGATTTTATTACGTCTAGTCAGGACTCTTTTCAAGAAAAATACTTACAAAGGTATAACATGAAGGATTGCTACTTCAGTAGTAACATGCAGACTGTTAAAAAAAGGTATATAATGTAATATTTTGATAATAAAAGAGAACTTAGAGCTTACTGTTCGGGTCGTAAAATAGTTCATTTGCGTTGTATTAGTTTTACTATGAAGATAAATTCTAATATAAATATTTGAGTACCGTCACCAAGTCTCGGATGTGAAAGCTTTTGCACGTCGTAGGGCTAAAATGAATTTTCTGGACATGGAATCCAGAAAGCCTGTCCGTAGTCAAAAGATCGTTCAATCTTCGGCTCATAATATTGTGTCATTTTATCAAGATTGACATTTTGATATGACACCCACCCACCTCTGTGTGTCCAGTACAAATAAATCGTAATGTTATAATAACCCTTTCAGACCTAAACTAAGGCTGGCAATGATATATGCTATTAGCTGCTTGATAACACCTTGAATTCTTTGAAAATGTTTAGTGTGTTATTTTTCAAAACTTTAAGTTAATGCTAATGTCATTTGAAGGCACATTTGGTCACTGAAAGCGTATTTTACTTAAATTAACAAACCATGAACTGTATACAAAACAAAAAGGAAAAAACATACCTCCTTCACATTAAAAAAAATGTCACAGAAACATATCTCGTACATGCACACTCCTGTTAGTAAATTGTAAGTTATGAGAATTATTCAGTGGAATCCAAACTAGTCCACGTATTTACAACAAAATAAAATTAGATTAAAATAAAGTGTCTTTTTATATAATTCATAATTCATCATATCAATCCACGAGTGTTTGCTCATTGTAAAAATCTAATTCGTTTTATTTGTGATTTTAAATATTTAATTATTATACCACATCTGTAATATATACAGAGCTTGCACCCCTCAAAAACAATTGCAATATATCAAATGACAATGAGGGGCAAGCATTACCTTGAAATGAACTTCACACGCGAAATTTTTCTTAGATTATCTCAAAATATTCAATTGACGGAACCCTGGCTTAACAGAATTTAAAGTTTCTCTAAGGCCGAGTTCGCTGAAAACGCTTCACGTGATCGATTACAATATTTTGATAGCTGTTCTTCACGGACGAGTCATGTGAGAATATCAAAATGAAAACTTGTATAAGAAACAATAAGGAATACATTGACGTTAATAATATATATTCATATAGATCAACAAACGCCGATTCTGAATATATAACTTTTATTATGTATAATCGTACGTAGAATTTATAATTCATTATTTAAAATTGAATAAAAAATCAGCTCATCAAAACAGCATGTTATGTTGGTACCATTGCATTTCGAATATCTGACGTCACGTGAGCATTCTGTTTTTGGAGTAGTACGAAAATAAATATTTCTCGATTTTGTTTTGTATTTTAAATATGTATTTTTATTAGTTTTGGCAAAATTTTAACTTTGTTTAGGTGACTTGTTATTCAATATAAACAAAATAAAATAAAGAAATTATAGAATTCGTGACCAAACCAGTTATCAATACAGACATTACGATGATGTGAATGGTCAATACAATTATTATTCTTTCAGCTAAAGTTTCTTAAAAGGTAAATATTTTTTTTACTTATGTTTGGTTGTGGTTTACCATGAATAGAATATACGATTATGTACGGTAAAGCTCATTATTTTTGTAACATTTCTTATTCTAACTTAAAAACTGATCAAAACCGACCGGCCATAGATTTGGCCGTTTTAAAAATTTTAACTTTGAAAATAATTTTATCCATGAAAATTAACTTTAGAAAAAAAAATTTAAGTATACTGGCGTTTAAGTTTTAAGGGAATTATTCATTAAAAAAATAAAAATTTGGACTGCTGTTCCTTATTGTCAAGTTTTTAAAAAAAATGTCACCCCTACTACCTTAATCCATTAACTACTTTTCTCAAATATAATAAATTGCAAAAAAGCCCCCTAGTTTTGATATGCAACCCGAAGTGAAGTAGGTAATTGTAATCACAATTTCAATTTTCTTTAATAATAATTATATTTGGATGACTTGCATAGCGCCGTTTTTTGTGAAAAATCACATCAAAGGCGCTGTATAAATACTACTTGCTAGGGTTCATCTTATTATGTACAAAAAGATACAGAAACATACCAACCTGGTAAGTCACTCCAGATTAAAACGTTAAATTACAAAGTTTTCGCTTGAGAAGATTTGATTTTGAACGCACAGGATGCAATATTAGAAAACACTGCACATTGCATGATATTAAAGTTACTCTTTAAATCCTATTTGTCATTTATATTATATTTATTTGAATGTTATTGGCAAAAGAGGAGTAGCTATTTATTTGATACACTATTTTAACAGAGATTTTCGATAATAGTTTTTTACAATTTCTTCAAACGAATGGTATTCATTTTGTGACGTCGTTATTAATAAATGAATTAAAAATATACTTTGTATTCACCACATTATAAACAAACATAGATATCTGCATGTTTCGAAAGCGATGCTTTCTTCATCAGGAGTAATACTATTATTATTATTATTGATTGATGAGTATATTATTAAATTCATTTATTAATAATGACGCCACAAAGTGAAAACAAATCGTTTGAATAATTATATAAATAGAAATATGACAATAAGACAATTCGGTAATAAAATCGTGCCGGAGATCTGTCCAAGGTTGTAAATCTTGGAATATATGAACGAGTTGAATAATATCGCGAAAATCTTGAAGCAGATGGGTGATTATTACTCATTAAATGAAAACGATATTATTTTTGACACATTCAATTAATAACAATTATCTTGTTTAAAACCGCTGTTTTTAATATGTAAATATCTTCATGTTTCAAAAGCAAAGTCAGAATAAACAAAATAAATAATAACTAACTAACTAACTAACCATCATGCCGTTTCTTCGCAGGGGTAGGCAGGAGGAGAAGACGGACCGCCAAACAACTCGATCTTGGCATACACTTGCTTCATTAACATTCATACATCGTCTCATACATTCTCTTCTATTATTCCGACTTTTTAATAATATTTAATTGACTATCAATAATATTATTATTTTACATATTAATGTTTATATGTTGCTTGAATCACTCTATAGTAAGTTAATAGAGCATGTTGTTCGAGAATTTTTGAGAAAAGAAGGATGAATTATGCATTTGATGTTATTTATAACATTGAAATTTTAACGGTACTATTTTTTTGTGCCTGAACGTACGGAATATGGCTTGTTGCATTAAGGCGATAATATGGCGGCCGTATCACGTACGTTCATATGGGTAGAACGGTTAAACCGTAGAAAGGGTTCAATGACTTGAATTTGTGAAATTGTCTATATTTGACTGCGTTTGTTGCACTGAGTTGAGAACTGACTATACAGAGAATTACTCAGTGCGGCCATATAAATTATATACTAAATACTCATGTTCAACTTGCATATATCTTATGTATTTGTCTAACTAGTGATGTTGACTTTGAAAATACTATTAATTGTAAGTTCAATATTTATTTTACACAAATAAATTCATTACTGTAAGTCGTTTTTATATGGGAACTCACTTGCCTTCTTTATTGTGATGGTCGTCGTCGAAAATATAGAAAAACCATTAAAAAACAACGAATTGAAAGTTAGTGCCTGCTTATACATAAAAAAAACAGAGTGCAATGGGTCGTAATGAAATCAAATGTAGAGCTTTTGAACGTAAATGGCCGGATAAAATATAATCATTGGATTGGATACCGACAGGTAAAAGATTTTACGTGTGAGCTAACGCATTTTATGGGCCTTTGAAAATATGAATTCCTTCAAAACAGAACATACTTCAGAAAAGTACGTTTTAAATAACACGATTTGTTGGTAATTTAGTTTCAAACGCTCACATTTCGGTATTTGAATGAGAGTTTTACTTTCAGACTTGAGTTAGATAAATAAATTTGAAACGAATTTATGCGTGTTTTATTATCAATTCTGGACATTTATGTTGCAGTATACATTACATTCATAAAATGGAAAAAAAAATTAATTGTTAACTATTTTTTCACGGTAACTCCACACAGGCCTATGTCATCTTTGGGTATGCTATGTGGAGAGTCTTTTAGAGGATAGGAAGGAGTGAACTCGGGTCTTGAAGATACCCGTGTTGTAGGAGGGAGGAAACAGGCCGGTAGATCATTCCACTGGTGAGCTGTTGAACATAAGAACGAGTCGTATAGGCGAGCCACTCTCATGTAACAAATTTCAACGTTGGGCGCGCGTTTGGCGTGTTTCTCGACTATTCACCGGTTCCGACGGGATCAATGACGCTAGATACTCAGAGCATCTTACATTAAAATACCGGTAGAACAAGGACAGCATTCCCACTTGACGTCTTTGCTCCAAAAATTGTAATCCATTTGTTACGATAGGCGAATCTGCCAAACGGAACCCGTTTCTGCAGATACTTTTTTCACATAGTTTTTTCACGTTTCTGCACATAATCATAGGTTTTTTCAGGTATATTAGGGCTCCAGACCAGAGGTAGCTAGCAGATTCAACAATGGGGAGCACTTACGATTTGTACAAGGTCAGCAGTTGTGTAATATTAACGTATCTGCAGGTCTGTACAAGACGCCCAGCTTCTGAGAAGCTTACTTTACTCTGGCTTCGATGGAGCCCCCATACCTGAGCTGGTCACTCAAGGTTACACCTAACATATCAATGGGCGGTTTGTTAGGAAGATAACTTCCATTAAAGGAGACTGACTAGAATGTCATTTCGATTCCTGTTAGACGTAATCAGATATGATTGGGTCTTTGAAACATTAAATTCGACGAGGTTATTCTTTCCTCAACAGGAGACCTTCTCGAGGTAACCGTACATTCTCTGCTTCAAAGCCCTTGGAAGAGCTGTTGGAATTTGTGTGCCCTTTGGGGGCTTGTCGAACAAAAAGCTATTATGGACTGTACTGTCATCCGCGTAACAATTGATTTGTGCACATGTCAAGAGGTCATTGTTGTGCATCAAAAACAAAGTCGGCAAAAGAACCGACTCCTGTGGGCGCCACCATTTATTGAATTCGAGGAAGAGATGAAACCGTCAGCAACCGTCTGAATATGTCATTCAATAAGAGATACTAAGTTTCTGTGGGTACTGTTCTGCCATCATAAGCGAAAATGTAGCTATTGGCAAAAGTCATATTATGAGATGAGACTTGTCATGCTTATCAACCTTATATAAAAAAGGGACTTGAATTAGTGTTTCCGATCATGTTATCTAATTTTAAATTACATTTTTTTACTAAACACAAAACCAAGTACAAGTACTAATGGAATACTTTGTTCTTGCTATGATTTTTTTTACTACATTATCCTCTACATTGATTTTATGTTATAAAGAATTTTCTACTTATCAAAAACAAAATAACAACAACAAAAAATGACTCCACGATTTGTCAGAAGAAAGGCAAAAAACATTCTGACCAACTCTTCCTATCTTCTCCCAGAATGTAGGAATTCTGTAGTTAATGTTTTATATCGTTTTTTTAATTGCTCTCTGTATCTGTGTTTTCTCTTGATAAAGAAAAAAAACATTATCATTAGCATATAATCTCGTGTATCAAAATTTTTTTCTACAAATTATTAAAAACCTGTCGGCAGATCAGCATTTTAAACGAACAGTACATTTTTGTTATAAATTTAATCTAAAATGTTCTGCAGGGATTTCTGTTTTTGTTTTGTTTATTGTGACAGCTGTTTCGGCGTTTAAGGCCATTTTTAAACTGTGGTCAATCTACATTGCGACGACTTACTTATATCATTTTATTTACTCCACAGATTTCTAATTTATATGGCGTTTTGGCCACTTTAATAATTGCAACGATTGCTCCTCGTGTTATATAGATAATACAAGAGAAAAAAAGGTCTTAATAGGAACGAGTTCTGAGAATTTACCAACCACCTAGAAACTATTCAATGAATTCGAATGCCACGTTCCTATGCGACCATTGAAACGACTATAATAGCCGCGCGATCTCAGACCCCTGAACGACTCATGATTTTCAATCGCTACGTGACTGCTATGTCGGATACATCGCTGTTGGTATTGTATCTTCTTATGAAGAGGAAAAAAATTAACTTTGCAGAAGCAGTTAAATAGATTTGTATAATATATGATGTAATAATCATAGGACTTATTATATATAATATGAAAAAAATACGAAAAATAAAAAGGCGTATAATACAATATATGGTGATATATAATCTACATAAATATGTACGAGACATGTAAGACCGGTGCAAAAAAAAATGTGTATGTCGAGGTATCGAAGGGAGGAGAGCGGGGTGCGGATAGAGAGAAATTAAAGATGCAAATCGAGGTTTCCAAGGGAGAAGAGCGGAGTCCGGGTAAATTTAAATTAAAAATGCAAGTCGAGTCCAAGAGAAAGCAGTTAGGCAGAGTGTCAGCACATGCCAGTGTCCGTATGCTATTTATAGCGCGCGCGGCGCGGCCGAACATTGTGTGCTGGTATTACATGTACCGTGCAATCTCGGCTCGGTATTGTATTTGTTGTGAAATCGCGGCTCGCTATTGCATTTGTGGTGCAATACCGGCTCTCGGCTCGGTTATTGCACATGTTGTGCAATAATTTATATTTGGTTATAAAGAAATATGTTTTATAATTTCTACAAAAGATTGATATTCACTTTCTGGAGTCATTATTAATAAACGAATTAAAAATTACTCTGTAATCATCACTCTATTAATATACACATATCAACATATTTTGAAAGTGAACCTTTCCTTAGCAGGGCATACAGTATACTAAAAAATAATAATGTCAAGTACAGACAAATGATAAACATAGAACATAATAATGAAATGATAGATATGTTTATTTGTTTAAATTAATCCACTTTGTATACACGTTCGATAAAATAATTATATCGACGGTCCCATCGAACAATGTCGGATGTGCAAATGATAACTTTTTATATGAGCTGTTTAATGTTTCGTTTCTATGTGTTTAGAGTTTCACGTCTACATTTTCATTGTTTACGAGATGAAGAAATATACTCTTGTTTTTGATATTTTGCATAAACCTCTAAAAATAATAATAATAATAATAATAATAGGATGATTTGTATAGAGCCGTTTTTGTGAAAAATCACCTCAAGGGCACTCTATTTATTTCATGGGAAAAACACAATATTGAAACTACTTTAGCTCTTATGCAAAGTTTTCTATTTACACATCCCACATTTTTCGTTGGAACCGTCGACAATTAATTAATAATCTAATATATACAGCTGTATCAGCACGTACCCGACAAACTTAAGCTAGTGATTTCTGAGCTTATTTGGAGTAAAATATGCGAATGAAATTTTGGTTAACGGTGAAATTTTTTTTCAAATAAAAAATCTTTCAAACGTCGTCACTGATCACTCAGACGAGTCACCGCTCAACCACCTACCCCAACCCTATCTGTTTAATATTCACATTTAAGTGAAAATAAACCGCTGGATATTAAGAAATGTTTAAATTTAAAATTATCAGATAACCTACTAAATAACCAAACAAATTTATTTATTTTCTATATATGAATAACAAAAAAATCCCACATAGGCAAGGCCAGTGCGTGGCTATACTTGTGTTAGTTAGTGGAAGTAGAAATATCAGTTTTTTTTGTAATTAGTATTATTTTAATATTTGTTTATGTGTATTTACTTATATAAGCAAGTTTTTACTTAAATGTAATTACTATATAATACTTTCTAATGATACTGTAAAAATAAATGAAATAAAAATAAAATATAAAAAAAATTGCTTTTTATTTTTATAATTTTTTTTTGTGTGAGAAAAAAAACCATATGAAGATAAGTTAAATAAAAAATTAATTTAAATAAGAAAAATAAAATATAATAAAATGTGGGAAATATACTTCTATAGCAAGAAATGTCTTTCGTTGTTGTCCAGGCTTTACAACATTTTTGGGTATGTGCTTTTGGACACTCACGTCCTATTATTTGATGAGATAAAATTATTTACACATGTATCTCCAATCCAGGTAACACAAGAACTCGAGCCCAAATCTGTGCATCTATGACCGAATGTTCGTTAGGGAAATCCATTTTCAGAAGGAAATTATTAATTTTCTCCTTAAACATCCTTATCCTAGATCATATTTACTGGAGTGGTATATCGTTGCAGTCGTTTATCTGAGTATCATTATTTCTAAGTAGTACATGCCCGTCCTTCGTCCAAATGTATTCGTATCCAAGTGATTTCGTAGACAGCCAACTAGAGAAGCTGCTTGTTAATTGGTGTCAGTTTTTTTCATTTATAAAAATTTTATCTGTAGATTCTGAATAGTTCGTCATCTTGGGGCTGAAGAAACATTTTTTTGTTGAATGACTCTGTCCTTAGTTTCTTTCGAGTTCAGTTGGATACTAAAAATTTGTTTAACTGGGTTGTTGTAAACTTGACTATTGCATTGTTCCTTACAAGATCGCTACAGTCTAACGTTTTCAAAAGTAGTTCAATAGGAGTTCGGAGATCATTGTCTTTTTGCAAAATAATTCATTGAAATTATATTGTAGTCTCTAGCGAATTCTGTTGAATTTGATTTACAGTTAGTTTAAGAATTTTAATTTCCCTTTGAAGTTCTTCCATTTTGCCATCATTTTTTTTTTTGATGTTCATTCGCTTTTTTAATCTCGTTTTCAAACTCACCTTTTTTTATATGGTTCCCGCACAAGAGTCCCAACTGCTCCCAACCATCTGGAGCCAGTGAGACTATGGCATCCCCAATTGGGGAATGTTGTGAGGCTGAAGGTATTGTGGTGGGGAAGGAGAAGGGAAAGAGGAAGGTGGGGAAATACTTGGCTATCCAGATCTGGTCACCAAACACGGTTAAAAGCCATTTCAAGCAACGTTTCAATTCTGAATGGTGGTCTTTCACCAGGGCGATACTGAGAGTATCTTCCACTCTTCAACTTCATCTATTTTATTTGAACAGAATTCCACACATTTAAATTGTATTTCTCTTTTAATCTCCATAAATATCTCATTGACATCATTTTTTAGTAATTTTGTTAGTTGCGGGTCTATTTGCAGCCCCATCGATTGCAATAATTTTTCTTTGAAGATATCTATTTTTTTATCAACAATTGTTTCCGTTTTCGACGGCATTATATTATTATTTGTAATGATTTAATTGTTTAATTATTTTTATTATTTATTTATGTACTGGGTGACATCTATCAACAAGATCTTATCTCTAGATGGTAGAGCTCAGTGGGTGATTGCTAAAAGTTCTTGTGTTGATCGATAGATGGGGTATTTATATACGACAGACGTTATTATTTATTATGTTTTATTAATTTTGTTATTATTTTTTAAATCTTTGTTGAACTAATCAGGCAATCATAAAGAGATGACGATATTTAAATATCACTCGATTGATGTGGATATCACTTATATCACTTTACACTTTGCACTTTTGCTTTAAACCAGAGATGGTATTGAGAATATCTTGTCCAGTGGAAAAAAGGTGTTTATTGTGTAATTGAGAATGTAAAATAATTAATAACGTAAGATACACTTGATAACTATCCTGGGATTTATTCACATTGAGGTTTACTGTGTTTTGTCACTTATAAATTGATAAAAAATCATAAAAACATCGAAGGTAATTTTGATATTTGTTCACTGTACTGCGAGTAGGTAGGTATTCACATTTTTCCTGTGAATCCTTACACATTCAATTATTTGGTTTCTCTCATATGTCTTTATGGATACCTCTTTTATTTTGTCTCACTCACACATTTTATTGTGTTTAGTTTATTTTCACTAATAATGGTTCTGTCTTTTCTTCTTTCTCTTTTTGTATTATCCTCCCTCACTCTTTATTTGTTCCTATATATATATGATTACACTGTTTTATTATCTTTAGTTACTATATTTGCCCTGACGAAGTTTGATCCTAAGTTAATCCTCCACAACGAGTGATATCCGATGTTGCAATGTAGTTTTTAAGTTTCATTAACCCAAAAACACCGAAAAATTTAATGTAAAGTATCTCTGGATAATCCATTTCATCATTACGTTAGAGTCAGTAAACTCATGTTTAGGAACTAAATCATATGAAAATAAATCATATCAAAATCAAATATTTTCTTTACTTGTTATGTTTACCCTGGCGAAGCTTGATCTAATCGAAACCTGTTAGCGTAAAATACAATAAATTAGTGGTTTATAACAAAGTGTTTGTTTTATTTAAAATTTTAAAAAAATCACCGCTGACTAAAATGTCGATAGCGGCGGATCACGCGGCTCGACTACTCGAGAAGCAGTACGGTCGCCAGGCTCGAGCCGCCTCCCTGGAGTCGCTTCAACCGCGCGGCCACAGACGTTCCATTGGAAAGGGTTGCATTCATTTTACAGAAAGAGGAATCCCGTTACGCAACGTTTGCAGCCCCGCTGCTATAGTTGTTTCAGTCGTCGTATAGAAACGGCACCTTCAGCAGTCGCATTTCAGATGTTTCATTTAATTTCTGGAAGAGCTATTGAAGTTTATTAAATAGAGTGAAGACATTTTATTCCTCCCAAAAGGTATTAAATGTCATTTAAACCTAAATATATCACTTTTATAATTGAAGTGCTGGAGCATAAAACTTTATTTTATATTTCTTCATATTATGGGTTTTGCAATCTATATATTTTTAGAATGGTTTTTACAATGTACGACACTTGTGTTTTCTTCCCGATATGACCCGTTGTATTTAATTTACGACTCTGTGTTGACAGCAATTCCGAATTTTTCGATAAAAGTTTCTGTTTTCGGGGCGTTCTTTGGGAGATAAAATATGAGCATTAAATATTCAACCGAGAGTTCCGTTATTATATTCCATGTCCTTAATGTTACGACCTTATTCTAAATTACCTAAAAGTAGAAAGCTCTTTCGGGTATTGAAAATCATCGTCTATATCTGAATCAACTATTTATTAATTTATATATTAATAAATGAATTAAAAATTACTTAATTTTATTAGTGTTAAAGAACACTTAGGGTGTTTAAATAATAACAACCATTCTGAATTTTCCAATCATATTTTAGAAACCATTCTCTCTTACGATATAAATATTTTTTTTTGTAAATTTTACATATAAATACAACCGATTTACAATAAAGAAAAATAGTCTTTTAATAATTTCTTCGAAAGATCGGTATTCACTTTGTGGCGTCATTATTAATAAATGAATTTATAATTACTTTGTCATCACCACTTTATTAATTTATATATATCAACATGTTTCGAAAGCTTTCCTTATCAGAAATATGCAGAATACTAAAAAAATAATAATATCAAGTATAGACAATTATGTAAGAATAGACAAATAATAATAATAATAAATAATTAATAATCAAATATATATATATATATATATATATATTCTAAATAGCTATCTCCTGAATATATTTTCATATTGATATTAATTTTAAAAAAAGATTTCTTTTTTAGATTCTAATATAAATAGGCTATTCAGTGTTTTATAATATTTTTTTATAATATAATATTATTACTTACCTACTTTAATCAATTTTTGTTTAGGTTTATAATTTGTGTATTCTTCCATTATTTTGTTCTACGTTTATCATTTGTATATACTTTACATTATTATTTTTTAGTATTCTATATATTTCTGATGAAGAAAGCATCGCTTTCGAAATATGTTGATAACTGTGTATATTAATAAAATGGCGAATATAATGAAATTTTTAAAATCATTTATTAATAGTGGTGCCACAAAATGAATGCCATCTTTTGAAGAAATTTTATTTTTAAATTACCTACCTACAAAAGCTAATGGAATGAGATTATATATTAAAGTATCAGTTTGCTCTAGAATTAATAATATGCAGTGAGCTCTTTGGAAGGGCTATTTCAAACACCATTACACTTGATAACCATTTGACCGAAATTGTGATGCACGCATGCGACGCTGATAGAGTAAACCAATGCAAACGTGTGTCAATTATCCATGTGCATTTCATTAAGTGCTTAGCTTAATAATAAGGAACTTCAGACCTATTTTTTTATTTGTTTTTATCAATAATTACGTTCAAACTTAAATACCGGTAAATTTTGTTTTTTTCTCTAAAGATTGAGGTTAGGATGTCAAATTTCAAAACAAGAATGAGCTTTACCGTACATAATTTTATATTATATTCCTAGTAAACCATAACTAAGCACGAGTAGTAACATTATGCCCATTTTTAGAAACTTTAACTTGAAGAATAATAATATTATTGAGCATTAACATTATCAAAATATCCATATTTTCAATGGGTTTGCTCACGAATACTCCAATTTCTGTTATTAATAAGAGTGTTTTTTTATGTATTGAACAACAATTATAGAGCCTGAAGTCACACAAATTAAGTTTAAATTTCACCAAAGCAAAAAAAATGCGTATTTGAAATACAAAACAAAATTGGAAAACAAAAATCTACATACTAAT
This sequence comes from Halesus radiatus, assembly GCA_022606495.2. NCBI lineage: Eukaryota > Metazoa > Arthropoda > Insecta > Trichoptera > Limnephilidae > Halesus > Halesus radiatus. The sequence continues at coordinate 42,858 of JAHDVE020000619.1, forward strand.
CCAAAAACAGAATACACACGTGACAGCAGATATTCCAAATGCAATGGTAACAACAAATTTATAAATTCTACATATAATTATGTATAAAGAAAGTTATATATTCAGAATCGGCGTTTGAGAATATATATTTTTAAGGTCATAATATTTTTCACTGGAGTTCCTTATTGACGACAAGCTTTGCTTTTCTATATCATATCCTATATGTCAATGTCATATAGGATATAATATAGCAGGTTGGGGGGAGTTGCCTTTTATTTGCTAGGTCCTGTGATAAAAATACAAAAGTAACCTTCAAATCATGTTTAGAAACCCCTTCAGGCTTCCAACAAAGCTGCTTTTTGGTCATCAGGAATTCAAAATGTCGGGCAATTATAAGTCAAGGTAATGCTAAAAATAATGCATAGATCAAAATCATCAATGTATATTACCCATAGTATAAATACAAGGGGGACTTTTAGTACCAAAATATACCACCACCTTTGCTCAGATACCATATGTACAGAGCCGCACGTATACAACAAACTGCCACTACAGACCGTAGCAATAACTAATATGTATTCCATCTTAAAAACATCACTGAATGCCTAATGAGAAAATATCATAAGGAAATTGAAGACCTTATGAAATAAAACTTACTGTTTTTTTCTGAAATTCATTTTAAAATGAATTGACAGTTTCAAAATAAGAAATAACTAAAAGCATTATTATATTTTGTATATTCTTAAATTATTGTTTTAAATTTTTTATCATTTTTCTATACTTGAAATTATTTTTTAGTATTCATTTATTCCTGAAGATGATAACATTGCTATCGAAACATGTAGAGAAATATTTATATATTTTAATTAAAGTGGTAAATACAAAGTATATTTTTAATTTATATAAAAGCATTATTGTTTACTATCTGTTATATAACGGAACAATATAGGATAATCCGATTTAAAAAAAAATGTTTAATTATAGTGAAATATGCATTTATTTTAAAAGGGCATATCTACTTTTATATATTACCAACTTCATTTAATTCGTCACCTCTTTTATAATAACGTATTCGAAATTCCCTTTCAATTGTTGTTTGAATATTCTAGCATACAGTATTTAGTATATAATATTTTAATTTAACAAAGCTTATTGTGTCATAACATCACTCTTAAATCTTTTTTTGTACATCCAGTTTGACTTAGTGAACAGGTAATAATAATAAAATAAATTAATTATTTCTATAGCGCCCTTTTCGTGAGCAAATCACTTCAAGGGCATCATTTACATCCAACCTACACCTTATCAATTAGACTTATATCTAAAAATTTACATATTAGATTTATTATTAATGGCTTACAGCTAAAATTTATAAGTAGAAACTACCTAATTCAGACTTATTAGTGACTTACATATAAGACTTATTTAGCTAGCGACTTAAAACTAAGACCTGTAACTAATGACTTAAAACTAGTGACAAACATGTTTATGAACATGTGAGTCTTTTAAACAGTATTGTTGAATGGTTAACATCCATGGTTTAAGAATAGAGACTTACAACTGACATATTTATATTTTAAAATTATGTAATGATTGTTGGCCTTATTTTCAGTGATAATTTACACAACAATGTAAACCATACAAATATTTATAAAAATAAATACGTATATAATATATTTTAGTTATATTTAAACCCGTATTGTATGACGTTATTTCAATTAACGTCGATTTCTCGACACTAAAACTGAATCAATCATCAGCGACATTTTGAATTAGAACGGTCCCCCCCCCCCGCCGATCTCGCGGCCCGTTTCAGCTATTGATCAAATTTGGATCAGAACGTACATATTTATTATACTTATCAAATGAACTTACTGTTCGTTTGAAGTTTGAAAAATATCAAACACAATAATGGTTTATCGTACAATTTGAATAAATATTTAAACGCGGAGTGAAGATCGCGCAAAATTAACAATCACGGAATGTAGTGAGGTAAGCGAATGGTTTGCTATAAACTGATTGTGAGCCAAAAAAATATCAAACAAAATAATGGTTTATCGTACAATTTGGATACATATTTAAACGCGGAGTGAAGATCGCGCAAAATTAACGATCACGGAATGTAGTGAGGTAAGCGAATGGTTTGCTACAAACTGATTGTGAGCCAAAAATAAAAAGTGGTTTGGAGAAGGAATTGATAGTAGAAATAATTTAACTTCTCGGGTATGAAAGTATTACCGCCATGATCGTAAATAATGCATTGAAGAAAAAAAAACTTTTACGCTTACTCGATAACTTACCTGAAAAGGGAAGAAAACTTTACAAAGCAATTTACAAACAAATTAAAGTCGTTCAATAAAATATAAGCAACAGTGGGAAATTCTTGGAGAGAAATAATATTCTTTGTTTGTTTTCTTCAAGGAAAGTTGTTGCTTTCTTTAATCATGTTCTAAATAATATATTTACTTTTCTTTTACGCCTATAAATACATGTATCCTTTTCTTTCCGCTGCTGATAATTGAGTTGCCACGGTCTCTAATTAACAAAATATCTCCCTGAAAAGAGGGTTTATATTATAGATATTTATCCGAAATACATTAATTATTAACAATAATGATAATAATAATATTTATTTTTTGAAACACAAATTATTCAACAACATAATGAAAGAAAGCTTTAAGTGTCCAACTAGGAACAAATCCCATTTTAGGACAGTCAAATTGACAAGTTTAGTTCATATCAAGTACCATTATACAAAAATAGAAGGGAAATAAGCTATTATTGACATAGTATGGTATGTCATATATATGGATATATCTAGAATACGTATAATAATTAGGTCTAAAGAGATGTGAAGAATAGTATAAAAAAAACATTCGAGAATAGTATAATAATTGATATGGAATAATAGTTAAGTTCAAAGAGATAAGAAAAGAAAGTATAGAGTAATCGTTAACGTATACCAGATACTTTGAATATAGTATAAGAATTAAATACTTATAAAGGCCTCAGAAAAACAAATATTATAGAATAAACAATTATGTACATGTGTTTGATAGGTAATGGTTGGTGATATGAGGAAAAAATGCGTTTAAAATTAATTTTATTTATTATTCATTAATATTATGAAGATTAATAAGATTGAGTTACGTATCACTTTGCTTTATGAGCCGACAATATAACATATGGGAAAAAATAATTACAATAATAGTAGAAATATTGCACCGGTTTGATAATCACTGCTCAAGTAAATTGACTGAACAGTAAACTTTAGTGTCTTCCATTGGTATTTACGGAAACTTTCCACAACAACAAACTGTATATTTGACAAGTTGCTTAGGTAATCGTGTTCTGCTTCGGCTCGGCAGACTTGCTTGGACAAAATACGTAATTTCAAAGCTCATTTCAAACTCGGAACGCATGTCCGGTGTGCGTGAACCGTGGAAAGGAAGGAACGAACAAACGGCGAAGTTCTACTTCGAAGCAGCCGGTCTGCCTGTAAAAATGCAGAAGCGAGTTGTGATATCGCAAAAAGATATCAAAGATTATTTATTATGCCTCGAACAGGGAGAGAATACTTAAATCTTGGATAACTCAAGCGATAAAATAATTCTACTTGCTTTTTTTATAATTTCTTAAAGGATTGGCATTCACTTTCATGGCGACAAATTTGAAATTTCTGAAATTAGAAAACGTGTTAATAGTCGATTAAATATAATTAATTATGAACTATATTTTTTTTAAATAGTTACCTCTTAAATTTATTTTAACGTTTATATTAATAATTTTTTTTTTTTTTTTACTTTCTTATGTAAATTTGTTATTCAATGTTTTATAATAAGTTTTTAGTAACATTTTTGATTAATTGTATTATTAATAATAATATGATTCAATGTTCGATAATCATTTTTTATTAGAATTTATGATTAATTACATACCTACTTTAATCATTTTTTGTTTATATTTATAGTTCCTCTATTCTTACATTATTGCGTTCTATGTTTATCATTTGTCTATGGTTGACATTATTTGTTTTAGTATTCTGTATATTCCTGATGAGGAAAGCATAGCTTTCGAAATGTGTTGATATGTACATTCATGAGATTGTGATTAAAAGGTAATTTTTAATTCATTTATTAAAAATTTCTTTGTTTAAACCACTGTTTTTACACGTATACATGTTTCGAAAGCGACGTTTTATTTATAAATTTTTTAATTTATTTGCCTATATTTTTTAGTGTGCTGCGCGTTATGATGAGGAAAGCAGTATAAACAACGTAATTTTATTAATTTATTAATATTTCATAAGAAATTTGATAACCTAGATCTAAGCCTTTGTAAGGCGTTGGTTTCAGAGATCTATGAATACCTTTTCGATTTCATCATTGTGAACTTTCATTCGAGTAACGTCGCATTCCGTTCTTAAAATAAACGCCTTTGTGTAATTATTAACTGGCCGCGTATCGTTAAAGGTCGTCGAAAATTACCCGTCGGTATCTTTGATTCCTCCATCATTAGTGATAATATCAGACAACACAGGGATAGTTATTAATAAACCTTCTTCAGTGAAACGAATTGATTTAACCCTAGGTCCACAGAAGTAGGTAATTGCTATTGTATAATATAAGCATCCAAAAACAAAGATCATTTTAGTAAGCCGCCTATTGCGTGATTTGCATTAAAATCAAGTAAATTCGATGGATATTGACATAAATGATTTAAAATGATAATTAATAATGACATCACAAAGTGAATACAAATCTTTAAAAGATATAAATATAATTTTGTACCTCAGAATGAACTTAAATTGTAATTTGAATTTTTTTTTTCATTTAATTTTTATTATTTAAACGCTCAGAGGGCTTTTACATGAAATGACGTCATTTTTAAATTACATAAAAAAATAGAAATAGAAAACATGCGCAAAACTTAATTACACATGAAATAAGAAAAAAACAAAAAACAAAAATCTGTACCAAAGCTAAAAATACACAGGAATACAAAGGAAAAGAAAAAATAGATAATGCAATATCCACAAAGTCAATATTAGCATTAATGATAAATAATCGAAAAAGTTGTAGTAAACAATAATTTATAAAATAGATAGAAATAACACATTCATACTTTTTTGAAATTTGCCATGTTTAGATCATTGTCAAATATATCTATATAATTTAAGTATTTGTTACCAAGACTGTTTAAGCGTTGAATTGGGGAATACAAACTATAGTTTGAAGGGGATATACATGTGTAAAATGTTAAATTTTGTCTTGTAGTTCGTTTAGGTGTGTATAGTTTGATAAAATGCAGGAGTTCAGAACAATCAAATTTACTATTTAATAATTTTTATAAAAAGGTTAGGTCGTTAATTTCCCGTTTTTTTGATGTTGGAATATTTGAAATATTCAACAACTATTACTAATTTATGTGATCTAAAGGTATGCTAACTGTAAAATTTATGAAACGTAAAAATTTTCCTTAAATTTTTTCTACATTATGAATGTGTATTTTGTAGAAGGGCGACCACACTGTGGAATTATTATCTATTAGACTTCTAACTAGGGATATGTACGATAATTTTATTACTTTTAACGATTGAAAATTTGTTATTGTTCTTAAGAAAAATAGTAATGTTTTAATACCCTTATTTACAATTTATTGAATTTGAACAGTGAAATTTAGTTTCTCATCCATTACTGATTGCTCATTAATCTCTAATTAAACAAATCAACCGTCTTAGGTTTTCCAGGTGTTCTACTTATTTGAGAGGTTTCGAGTTTTTTTTTATTTGATATCGCATTAGGGAATACCAAACAAAACGGAATGTCATAGTCCCAACTGTCCGGAACCAGCGAGACTAATAGCATCACCATTTGAAGTGGGGAGCTTGTTGACTGGGGGGGGGGGGAAGATGAGGAGGTAGAAGGTTGTCAGGAAAAGGTACCTGGCTATGATCTATTTCAGATCAAACACAGTTAATTCAATTTTAAAAAACGCCAATGTTTCGATTTTGAATTAAAGTGTTTTATCAGGGTAGGCTGCCACTCTGGAACGTTGGGAAAAAACACCGCAATTTATTTAAAAATTATATTTAAAATCTTTCTGAAAACCTTGACCTTTTTTTCAAAATTAATTCCATAGTGGAGGCCCTGAGGAAAATTATTTCCTTTATGGCCTATATCATCTTTGAGGATACTTGTGGAGAGTCTCTTAGAGGATAGGAAGGAGTGAACTTCTTGTAGGAGGGAGAAAACACAAATCATTGCACAGCCGAGCTGGTGAATACAAGCCCGAGTCTTAGAAGCCACTCATTCTCATATGACAAGTGTCAACCGTGTACAAATATTGGGCGCGCGTTTGGCGTGTTTTCCGACTGTGCACCAGTGCCGAAGGGATCAATGACGCTAGTTTCTTAGAGCATCTTTCATTAAAATGCCGGTAGAACAATGACAGCATTCCCAACTGACGTCTGTGCTCCAAATAGTGCAATCCGTTTGCTTTTGCACAGAGCGAACGGATTTTGAGGCTTCAGACCAGAGGTGGTTGCCAAATTCTATAGTGGGGCGTACTTGCAATTTGTACGAGGTCAGCAATTGTGTACTATTAAATTATCTGCGGGCTCTGTACAATACGCCCAGCTTCTGAGAGGCTTACTTTACTCTGGCTTCGATGGATCCCCCATACCTGAGCTGGTCACTTAAGGTTGCACCAAGCATAACAGTGGAGGGCTTATGGTATAGAGCGACAGAGCTTTCCTCTGTGATCCATAGATCGTCAAAGTATTTAAGGTACCCACGGTTATCAATATCGGTTAGCCGAATAAATTTGTGTTATATTCACAGACCAGTTCCATTTAAAAAAATAAACGGTTATGTACAGTCGTAACGGGCGAAATGGCGACATTTTTACATTTTTTTCTACAGCATATTAAATATTTATTCAAAAACTGTTAAGAAAATCGATTAGTACATATTTTAAGGTTCTTGTTAAATTCTTTTTATAGAAAAATATTTTAAAATAGCGGAACTATAGCTGTATTCCAGGAGCGCCTTTTTGGGCATCACTTACAATGGATATGATAACTGGAGAACTGTTGATATGAAATCAGAATTTCAGAAAAAAAAATCGTTAGTATATTGTATAGTTTAATCGCTGAACGAAGAATTTGTCATTATTTAAAAAGAATATTAAATGGCTACGGTTTTAAGATTTTTTTTTTTTTTTTATCAATGTGTTAAATTTTCTATTGGAAATCCTTCAGTTAGCGACGATTATCATAAATAATTAGTATAAATTCGGTGTTGATCGGGTTGATAGTTTTTTAGTCATCGTGTCCACCCCAAAGGTAATTTAAAAAAAACACGATTCTGAGATAATCGCGTTTAAAGTTTCAAGTTTGATTCTTTCATATCTAAAATTAATTTATATGAACTTAATCTCTTCGGATCTAATGCTCCGATCGTTATGAGTTTTTTTGACAGTGTTCTTGACATAACGTACTTAAAGAAATAAAAAATAGAAAATTCCTACCGTCAGAACTGTATACAACGCTTGAAAAACTTCAGTCTATGCGGAATTTTTGAAAATGATGAAATATCTTGAGACTTCTGGTGATCGCCGTGATATTCTAAAACCCACGAGTGCCAATGACATTTATTCAGAATAGAAGAAATGTTTTTCCTCTCCTTCTGGCAAGTATCCAACTCTTTTCGCTACCGAACTTTCCCTTAGACGGAAGTAGAGATGATATTTTTTTATGTTTTCCACACGAGCTGAAAACAGATGAAAATAAGTCATTATTTTTTTTCTTATTATATTAATTGTCATCAAAAAGTATCTACGTTATACATTTGTGAAACTTCAATTTTTTGTTGTTGCCATTGAAACGTTTTAACTAGAGACGCCATTAATGGCTGTTTCTTTTGATAGAAAAATACTATTTCCACATTTTCCTTTCTTCTCGGTTTTTATCTCAAAAAAACGTAATTTTTTTACAAGTCAACGTAACGCAAAAGTATCATTTTCCAGTGCCATGGAGAGTTTGTTGGAGGATATGTTGTTAGGTTACAAAAATAAAGAGGGGATGGAAAGGATAAGAGGTAATAAAGTCGCGTACTATGTGCAATCTCAGTAGGTATTTAGAATATATGGTTAATTAAAATCGCTCAAGGTACTTTGAGCTACCTTTTGCTTTTTTGTTGTGTTTTCTCAAGACTATCTGAAAATAATATGCAATTAGCGTTATTTTATATATTACCTACTCGAAATCTTTAAACATCTAATAGGTATTCCGCCCTTCAAAAGCACTTTTATTTAGTTTCTATACCTATTTTTTCATTAAGTTATTAAAGTTTCACAAAGCTATTTAACACCAAATTTTGGCATATACTTTTTAAAACGACAAAAAATGGTGTTTATATTATAAAAATTAGCTTGAAGCACCTATTTTAACTCTAGACAAAAAAAAAACAAAAAAAAACTTTTACGAATATCAAATAAGCTATAACCATTGCAACACAGCCTCAAACTGCACAGCTTTAACTCATTGTTAAAGTTATGTACTTGCCTTTCGATTAATAAAGTGGAACACATAAAATATCTTGGTGTACACACAGACGATCTTCTTAAATGGAATATAGATGTTACATACCTAATGACAAAACTAAGGAAACTCATCTATTTCTTAAAACGTGTTAGGTACTCGTATATACTGAATAGAAAATAACTGAGGCAAGTATACTATGTTATTGTGCAATCATATCTTGAATATGGTATTATCAGTTGCGCTAGTGCCACAAATACTTGCCTGAAGCTTTTAGCAAAGATCCAAAAACTAATTATGGACGTTATTCTGAAAGTTTGATTAAGAAAATGTACTGATTTTATTTCTAAGAAACTAAATGTTCCCAATATCGAAAAGTATATAAAAAAATCCTGTTGTATCAATTTCAAAAATTCCATATATTTAAAGAAAGAACAAGCACTAAAGCCCTAAGACAAACACACGTAAAATGTTTTAATATCCCCGTTTGTAAAATCTCTTATGGACAAAGAAGTTTTAAGTAAAATGCAATTAAGCCATTCAATTCCCTACCTAGTGACATTATAATCAAGCAATCCAAAAGTTCATTTAAAAGTAGGATCATTGATCATATCCAGTAAACCTGTGAATCACGAGTAATTCATATTTTATAATGTGTATACATACATTTACGAATATATGTACTGAATGTTTAAATTTATATATGGATATTCTTCTTACTTTTCATTTCTTTGTATCGCTATTAATTTGTTCTTATATATCATATTTATGTTTAACTAAAATTTAACTGCTTCTAAATACTTTTTAATCTTTTATGTCTCTAAATGGTTTCTTTTTGAAAAAAATTGCTAAATTGTAATTTATTTGTTATTTTCATAATATGTATATAATAATTCAGCTGAACAACTACTGTTTTATAAAAACATATTTTTTTCCCTTTTCAGAAATGCTGATATTAAAACTCCAACACGGATCAAGTGCTTCCCACCAACCATGGAAGATAAACGTTTGTGTAAGAATGATGAATACGAGTATTTAATACTAGTGCTAATGATCATTAATACCTGAGCCGATTGAAATAAAATGAAAAATTCGCTAACATTTTTAATACTCCTCGACTTAACAAGATCGTAAAATGATACTAAGTTCGGAATTTTTCCCATTCAAACGCCCGCCTAGAACTTTTATACGGGATTTTAATGTAATAATAACAAATATATCTTCTTGTGTTTTCTGTACAATCATTTTTGTTTTAATTCACACCCACAAGACAAATGCCCTGAGTTTAGTGAAAAATAATACCAGTTTTAATGAAAACAATTATTCCCTAGGAACTAATAACAAGACTTTCGTAAACAACGTTTCTGAAACTGACGATTCAAAACTTTATCAACCGTGGAAATACGTTTACAGTAACAAATCAACGAATAAAATAAACGATTCGACGAAACACGAGACGACCTATTTATATAATGTTCATACATTTTTACTGGGAAAAAGAAATACATCTACAGATTTAAGACTCCCACAAAATGTGTCAAAATTTTTATCATCGAATAATATTTTTGACTCAAACGCATCGACAAATTCTTCAGCTTTCGTCAAAGACAAAACTAAAACAGGGGGAAAAAAGGCTTATTTTTTCCGGGGAGCAGATGCTATAAATTGCTCCGTTGAAAATGAAAAACTTTGCAATGATTTTCGAAAAATCTCTGAGAAACCTAATACGGTGATTACGGAGAACTCAAAGGATGAAATCCACGGAAATACCGATGTACAAGGATCAAGGCAGTCGCTGATAACTTCAAAAGAATTATTTCCCATTTTAGAAAGAAATTTTAATTGTACGGATAAGAAATGTAGAAATTTAACAGACTCGCAGACCTTATCAAACGATAATAATAATGCAGAGACGATTATTCGATATATTAACAAATTCACGACAGGTGTCAAGGAAATTTCATCAGAGAATCCCCGTAAAGAATTCTTATTAGAAAAAGTTAATATTGATAAATTCGTAAATGTCGAAAGATATTCAGGAGATAAAAAAACATTTGGCGATGCGGGTCTTCAATCAGTTACGAACGATTCATATTCTGTTTTAACAAAATTTGATACTGATGTTTATCCTAAAACAGAAGAATCGTTTCGGACGAATCTCGCAAAAACATCAAAAGAGCGAGAATTGAGCTCGACAAAGGTCAAACGGAGAAATTCGCCACCTCGAGATGTAACTAATTTAAAAGACGAAGAAAGAAACTTTAGTGATGATGACAATTACGGCATTCGAAGCAGTGGAATTAAATCCGATAAGAGCGTTAGCACTTTGCTCAGTCCACTGGACATCACGCCACTTCTCAAAAAAAATAAAAACAAGGAACTTGATAAAAAGAGAGAAAAAGAAAACAAAGCCTTCAATAGACAAGCACACGAATCAGAGGGACTTAAGTACACAACTCAAGCCAATGTCCATCTGCCAATTACCCGAGTCCCGTCGACACAATTAGTTACTGAAACATCTGTAACAACAATACAAGTACCGCGCTCGACCGGAGCCTCTAACATAGTTTCAGGGGCTAGTGTTAACCAGCCGAAAACTTCAGAACACTTACACGATACAAAGGAGGATAAGTACGGTACCGGACCTACAGTGGAGATCCTTACTAGGACTAATGGAATTAAATCATCCGAAAATTTCAATGCCGTTAGCGGTCGTGATCTCGTTACGGATATCCCTCAGCATAATCAATTGGAAACGTACCCTTCGGATAGATTATCGCCGAATCGATCGTTAATAGCTGAGACCTTACACTCCAAGAATATTAAAAACTTGACAGAATGTGATAAAAATCAAAGTGCTTTGCGTTCGGGTTGCAACGATTCAGTTATCACCTCACATAACGTTGAATCGAACAAAACATTATCGTCATTAAATTCTTTATTTAAGTTAGACAATCAGAGTGAAAGTATTACCATAGATAAACATACTGTTCCAATTAAATCAGAAAACACGAGTAAAGTAACTGATATGGTTTTAATTACTGTTGCAACATCGGCGTCAGTTACTTTTAATAATCTATCAAATTCCGAAAATTCTTCTACTTCGGGAGATACATACAATTCTGTATTAAGTGATCCGTATCAGTATTCAACCGAGCTGAATAATTTAGATACACAGACCAACTTACAAAGTAACACAACCTACGAAGCTTCCACCGAACGCTTTTTATTTACTTACAAGTCTTCGGATAATACGTCCACCCAAACTGAAATAAATCCCCCGCTTACGATTTACACAACATTAATTCAGGCTGAGTTTGAGGCGCCTATAATTGAAATTGTGCCTCATGTGAAAGTTATCCCTAACGAAACCATGGGTTGGTTCGGAAACGTAAGTGAAGTTGAAGAAAATGTGAAGCTCAACGAGCATACGTCAAGTGCGCCATTTCCCCTTGTTTCTAATTATAGTCTAACAACCCTTCCAAGTGTAACTTACGAGCCTCTGCAACCCACCGAGGGTTTAATTAAAAGTGACGATCAATGGTTGAATCAGGTATTTAATATAAGTTCACAGCCTTATTCAACTAGTGTTAATTCCTCTATGGCCACCAATAATTCCACAGAGGATGCTAATAATATTTGGCCTGTTAAATTAGCTTCAGTTGTTGAAGGGGACATCATTCTAGGAGGACTTATGATGGTAAGTGAATCATTATATTATAATTTCTTCAAAGTACTGGTATTTACTTTATGTCGTCATCATTAATATGTATTCTATATATTCCTGATGAGGAAAGCATCGCTTTTGAAACATTGATATGTATAGATTAATAAATTGGCGAATACAAAGCAATATTTAATTAATTTTTTAATTTATGTATTATTCACATTCAAATTGTAATGTCTTTTCCGGAATCTCACATTAACACTGTGAGCATTGACAAAATAATTTAGATGATAATTTAGTATTACAAAATACTAAACAGTCCTCGATGGTAAGAGAATAAAGTCGTAGATTATTTCTAGGCTCCATAAATAAGGAAAGCCGTTCATTTTAACGATACCGTCACCATTATCAATTGAACCTGATTTATTTATTATTACTTCACATGTTACTGATAAAATTCCATGAATCTGCGCCCCTTCCGTTGGCCTTACCTATCTGCGTTTTAGCCGTCTCTATTCCACATGGGGTAATCATCTCATAGTTATGTTCTCGTCTTTAACTGCATATTAATGCTAATGTATATTAATAGAAATCAAATCAATCATCAAGGAAAGAAATAAATTGGGTAGGGTAAAATCAATAAATTAAAAATTGCTTTCTATTTACCACTTTATAAATATATACATATCAACATATTTAGAAAGCGATACTTTCTTCATCAGGAATATATAGAATACAAAATAATAATAATATACAAATGATAAACATAGAACACAATAATGTTAGAATAGACAAATTGTAAACATAAACAAAAAATGTTTAAAGTAGGTAAGTAATTAAACAGAAAAGTTAATATATAATTATTATAAAACATTGAATAAAAAATTCATATTAAAAATTATTTGTATTATGTATATTAATATGAAAATAAATTCGAGAGATATAGCTATCCAAAAAAAAAATATATTTAATTCAGTATTAACGTGTCACTGGTTTGTAAAATTTCACATACTCGTTTATCTAATTGTTAACCGATTGTATTTGTATGTAAATTTTTTAAACCTTTATTTATATCGAAATAATGATTTCTTTCAAAAATTTTTTAAAACATCGCTTTATCGAAGCATATTGATATGTATATAATAATAAAGTGGCGAATACAAGGTAATTTTTAATTAATTTATTAATAACGACGCCTCAAAGTGAATACCAATCTTTTGAAGAAAGTATATTAATACATTCAATTCATTTTAATATGCTCAGTAGAAATTTCAGTCGTGTACAAATTAGTCATTCCTTATTAATGTACATTCATTAATAATGTCCGCCATCACGAAGATCTTAAATTTTGTAAACAATTTTTATTGATATTCTCGTATGCAAAAAGTCCCATAAAACCTTCAACTCATAAATACATAATATATACGAATCCATAAAAAAGAGAAACATTCAATTACCAAGATAAAATAACTCCCCTGAGTTTGAACCTGAAAACAACTTTATTAACTCCTCGGCTAAAGGAAAAAAAAATCATTCTATCACCCTGTCATAGCTGCCAACTCCGCTAAATAGATTGTTAAAAAAACTTTTTGAGAACAGTGTTATTACCTACGACAAGGGTAAATTTAATTATAAATTACTTAATCTTACTTCTTTGCCTTTTTGGCTCACCCCCAACGGTTTCCCTTTCAGAGATTAACTTGTATCATAATGTTAAGGAATATTTATTATTTGTGGAAACTTTTTTACGCACTTTTGATAGGTTTGCCGAAGCGTTACGTACAAAACGCTCGAATAACTTTATGGTAAGGTATTTTTCGCAAAATTGGCAATAACCATAAAACGTTATTTCTTGGACAGTGAGTGTCTACAGACGAAAGGCGAAAACAATTTGTCATTCAATTGATTTTAGCATTTTATCTACACGTACAGAGATGCTGTTTTTTTTTAAATGCACGTTGCAGTGAAGCTAGCCAAATTTCTACTGCTGATGTGTTTTGTATATGCAGGGTATATCAGGACTTATCCGACAAACTTTAACAAACGATTTATGTATTTTATTTTTTTTATTTATATCTATATATTATTCAGTAGCATTTTACATGACATGTTTTTTTCACGCATAATAAAGGTGCTTTGTATGGTGTTTTATAATGTGGAGTGTAGGAGTGTAGGAGTGGAGTGGTAGGTTTGTGGAGGCGATAATGAGAATGGAGTGTCATATGTCGTGACCACTTCACTAGGATAACTTGTGCAGAGGTGTTAACGTGCATGTGTTAAATATGGTAAAAGTATTGGTGTGTATTGATTAGTTTTGTTTTAATGTTATAGTTTTGCTATAGAAATTACGTAGGATTTTAAAGAGAAATCCATTTTTGGTTTTTGTTTTGGTTACAGTAGGCAAATCCTTTAAAAAATAATAAACATGTAATTATAGATACTTTCGACTAAGTTCGATAATATTAAACTATATTCCACGAAAAAAGGGGATAAAGGAATATCAAGTAAGTATAGTATTTTATGTATTATGGGTTACGTTTGGTTTGGTTTTATGATGTCTTGAATAACACGAACACCTTGTTTTTTAATCCGGGCTGTGACTTATTTTTTGAGATTAATTGTAGATATTACATATATTTGATTGCGTAATACTTAAAGTGTTTTTGCTCGTACGAGGATGTGTTATCGGGATATTCAGGGTTTTATTTGTTGAGGATCTGGTTTTGATTCCGGTTTGAGGTTGTATTGGAATATGAAGCTTGTCTTGGAAGAGGTTTAACAATATAGATTTGGCATATACTTGTTTTATTGTCATGACGTCAAGTGTTTTGAAAATTTCACCAGAGTCTGTGTAGAACGGTACTTGAAGGATGAGTTTAATTGTCACCTTTTGATTTTTTTCTAATGGGTCTAATGCTTTGTTCGATGCACTTCCTTAAGCCAATACGCCGTATGTGATAATCGACTGACAAGGTGCAAAACATATATTCCTTAGGATTGTTTGTGGGAAAATATTTTTAATGAACTTCACGAGGTACTCGTTTTAGTTATTAGTTTTGTAAATTATGTGATCAGTAATTTATCAGTAATGATTCCTGATCAGTTATTTGATCAGTCCTTGATCAACGATGATTCCTGAGCTAATTTGAAATTAAAAAAATATATAAATGGCATGTTGATCTCAACTAAGACATAAACTCAGTAACCATTGGATAGCTAACCGTCGGATATTTTCTGTACACTGTACACGATTTGAATTTTTATTTATTTTTCATCCAAGAACTTGAATAATTATTTTTACCTCTCCAAGACAAATGAAAAATTATATTAAAATTGTTCTACAGAACAAGGCAGGTAACAATTATTTTTTAAAATGACCCGACCAATTATTTTTTTTACTGTTCAGGTTGCAACAATATAGATTTATACGTAAAAGATCCACCATTAAACTGAAAATCAATTTGTGTCATATCTGCTAAAACTCTTGGAGGGTGAGAACTGTTGTCTTGAATTTTGCACAACAATTAAAAGGTAACATTATTCAGCTAGCGACTCCGTAAAACTTTGAATTTTATACCTAAATGTTAAAACAATACGGTTAAACATTATTGTCTGTTACATTTCTTCCGAACTGATTTTCTCGATGAGCCGGGTATAAAACAGAACCTGTAATAAAAGTTAAAGAAAACTTATGAAATCCAAATAGAAAAGGCTATTTTTCATTTAGTATAGTTGAAATCAAAATCATTACACTATCGAAATTTCTGATAAGACGTATTAATAATACGTTATTAAAATGGAATAAATATCTCAGTCAAGTTTGAGGTTTCCGTAAATAGCTCTCCAAAATATTACTCCGAAAAATAAATAAAAAAACATTATTTTTATTCCTTTCAATTGTTTCTTCGATTGTATGTTGGATTTTGTCTTAGTTTTTTAAACGAGTCACTGTTTTATGTTTTATTAAGTAAAAAGGCTCAATAAATATAAAATTAATCACCCCTTGCAAACGTTTTTATAATAAAAATGTTCTAGTTCCGGCTAACTTCGTTCTGCAAAAAGACAATCATTCTTCTATGTCCCCATTTTATTATACAATTATAGCAGAGGCCTCTTAAGGAACTGAAGGGCATAATACTTCAGATAATTTAAATTACATACTAATTCTCTATGGACTTCAAAGGTCGCACGGGCAGCAAGTACCCCCTCAGCTTCAACTTAATTCTAGCACTGGTTTCTTTATAATAGTAGTATCCTCCGTGGTAAGAGTTTTAATTTGAACATAGATGCATTAATTATTTTCTGTATTAGTGTCTAATAATAATAATGTTTTATTATCTTCTTTTTTTTGTAATAAAATAACAAATAATGTTATCCTCACTGGGTTTCCCGTGCTGAGGATTTCATTTAGAAAATATTAAATTGATTCGATTGATAAAAAAATAAATAAAATTCTAAGGTTAGGTGTTTTATGTGCATTTGAGTTGTTTCGGTGTTAGTCTATATTAAATTTGGTGTTAATATATTATTTTTATTTAGGGTGCCTAAAGTAACTGCCATCATCAGACAATGCCTATATATTGCTGGATGAAGTCTTTCCCATGATGCGTGTAGCCTTTAGCACTCATCGTTCCTCTTGGGCGCTACTGAGCGCAGAACAAGATGTGTTCAGTAGGTTTTCATCCTTCGAGCAATTTGTTTTGTTCATTGCTCTTCTCGTATTTTGTGTATTCAATCATGTCAGATATTTATTGTGACTTTCCTACACTATCCGTTATTTTCCTTATTCACCAACATCTTTGTTCCAATTTGCGATCCTTCAGTTTATGGACCCAATTTTGCTTTCATTGTTCGAATATGAGTATACACCTTCCCTTGCACACAATCCTAGGTTACATTAGAAAATCTCATGCGTGACAATCTTAAGGTGCTAAATCCCAGCTTTACACTGAATAATTTTATGGGTATTTGACTGTAAAGCAAATAAAATTGTTATTTACTAAGTCAATGATAATTACTTTGTTTAAAACCACTGTATTTAATATGTAAATATCTACATGTTTCAGGAGCAAAGCTCTCCTCTTCGGGATGAACAATTTACCTACTAGAAATAACGACAAGTATTGAAAAATAATAAGAAACAAATTAAAAACACAAAAAAAGAGAAATAAGTGATCAAGGTAGGTAAGCAATTGATTAAAAATGTAAAAAAAATTGAATTAAAAATTATCATGAAATAATATTTAAATTTTGTATTTGAATTATTATTTTTTTTATAATTGTTTTTATTATTAATGTAAGTAAAATAGCGAGATATAACAAAAAATATGAAAATTATTATTATTTAAAATTTTATTAATAGTATTATAATGTAAGAGATAACTATTTTAAAAAAATGTTTATTAATAATGTTTAATTGACTGTTAACACTTATCCTAATTTATAAAATTTCAAATTTATCTAATTGTAAACCAGTCGAATTTGTATATAAATTTTTAAACTTTTATTTGTGTCAAAAAATGATTTGTTTCTAAAACATGGTTGGCAAAATTTATAATAATTATTATTAATATATTACCTTAGGTGCTCCTTAACTCTAGTATTAAAATTTATAAAAAGTCTTTCCTATATGGTAATAGGTAAAAACGTTACAAATTAATTTACAGACCCCAGATTTATTTAAAATATCATATTATTCCTTGTTTTTTTTTTATTCATTATTGGTAGAAAAAGCTGGTTTGATAGTATTTAGGATATTTTTAATCAATAAATTTGAATGTTTACTAACATCAATTATTTGTGGATGTGACTATGTTTTAAAATATCATATCAAAAATAACATCAATCCATAATTTTGATAGGGTAATAATTATTCCAATCACTGACTTACTTCGGCTTGTAATCGCTTGGGTCACTAGAGCACGTTTGGTGTTTGATGCATTTAAAGTAAATTCTATTATTTATCGATAAAGCATGGAAAATAATAGGCAATTTCTCATCTCTCGTCTCTGGGAAAAACGATTTTTGTTTTGCAGGATGATTAAAATATGTAGGTCAATCCAAGTTACGTTATTAAAGGGGAGAATTTAAAAAAAGTTGTAATACAGTAACATTGTTATGATTTGTGAAGCCTTGGATAAAGTGGATGAGTATGTTTACCTAGTAAGGGTGTTCGTTAGAGACGGAAGGGTTGATGAGGATATCGATAGGAGACAGGAAGTTCAATTACCTATTAGTAGAGGACCAATACGGGAATGGCTAGTGGAAAATTGAGAAAGCAAAGTCAGCATTTGGATGATGACAAAGTTCTGGTAAAATGTATGATTGGGAGGCGTAAAACTAGCAAAGGATGAAGGAAAATTAGTTGATTACACCTCGACGGCCTTTGACGGCCTCCATGGTCGAGGGGTAAGGCTCTCGACTACGAATCCGAACGTCGCGGGTTCAAATCCCGGCGTGCGCAAGTAAATTCTATTTAATTAATTTGTGCTGTTTCACAATTAATTAACATAAAAATAATATATAGTATATTTCCGCACGTTCCAGAGTGGAAGATACTTTCAGTATCGCCCTGCTGAAAGACCAACATTCAGAATTGAAACGTTGCTTGAAATGGCTTTAGCCGTGTTTGGTTACCAGATCTGAATAGCCAGGTATTTCCCCACCTTCCTCTACCCCTTCTCCTTTCCCTCCCCAATATCTTCAGCCTCACAACATTCCCCAATTGGGGATGCCATAGTCTCACTGGCTCCAGATGGTTGGGAGCAGATGAGACTTTTGTGCGGTATTAATGTAAAAAAAAAATAATAATAAGATCACCGAAGCACGTGTGTTATAAAAACTCACTTTAAAACATACATCTTTTTCCCCTTTCCCCTTGTCCTACTCGGGTCTCTATCGCATAGACAAGGCGTCTCCAGGTGTCCCTGTCCTGTACTACTTTTACAACATCCGTCCATAGTAGGTTCAGTCTCTCCTCACACGGCCTCTGGAGTTGCTTCTTCCACCTGTGTCTGGGGCGGCCCACTGGACGTCTTTTCTCTGGAATAGAACTAAGAATTTTCCGTGGAATCCGACCTTCTGGCATTCTTAACACGTGCCTAAGCCACATCAGTTGTGACTTTTCTATGAAGAGTAATAGTGGTTCGATGTTAAGTTCTTCCCGGTTCATCGAGCTTCTCATTCAATCCCATCTTGTAACTCCTGCAACTCCTGCAACTCCTCTTAAAAATCTCACTTTACAGCTTGGAACCTAGAACGTGTTCAACATCCAGATGTGGTGACCATATCCCTTGAGAACTCAACCCCATGTTAATGTTCAAATGGGAAAACATATTTAAAATCTTACTTGTCTATTTTAAATATGTTTTCTTTCACCCCTGCCTCAATCTCTATTTCTTCCCCTACCCTTTACTAACCCCTTGTCACGCCCCCAAACCCACTGTTTCGATAGCTCTTGATTAAATCCCAAATTCTGGACTGGCAGCGCAGTTGATCTGGAGAACCAGATCAGAAAATAAGAGCTGAATAAAGGACTGGAGAGAAACGGGAGGATACCACGGAAATTGAATAGACCTACCTTGTTCTTGGATATCCTCTTAGCACTTAAATCCCCTCACTATAACACTTCACTAATCCAGAATCGGCCAGCTGCTTTGATATCACGGCGGTTAATTCTCTTGTCATCCCGTAACGAGCCTTTATATCGAACTACTCGGGCACTATCTCTCTCCAGTGACATTTAGGGATCGGTTCGGGGTAGGGAAGGAGGTGGGTTGTCAACTGTGTGATAATTATGCATTTAATATGCCAAAACACTCACTGTGAGACCTAATATGTATGTTCTACCATAATTTTGTAAATTTTTTTGTATATATTTAGCCCTAACGATGGAAGGGTTGTTCGAAACCGGTGGGCGTGGAAAATAAATGTGGTTAAATCAAAGTTTGATTGTTTCATTTGATTATAATGGATAACCACAAAGTGATAGCTTCATTAAATATATTAAATAAATACAAAAATAATATACACAATGTATCGTTACACTAGCATATTCCTTATGTTTTCATTTTTTTGGAAAATTTGAATGGTTTTGCGCATTTCCACCGAAAATATTCAAATTGCCCCCCACGTTAAAAACAATGGCTTGAACCATTAATTTCCTACTCATTTAATATCATATCTACACACTTCTCATAGTTAACTTCTCACATTATCATTTGTAGCTTTTCTGCATTGATATATTGACATAATTATCAACATAAATTAACTATCGAATTGACTGTTGAAGTCTACACCATTTTCACTTTAGAGTGCTAGCTGCTAATGAGTTTTTTTACAGTAAGTCCACACAGGGGGCCCTGAAGGAAATAATTTCCCTCGAGGCCTATATAGGGATGAAACACAGGGGCCGGCAAATCATTCCACAGCCGAGCTGTTGAACACGAAAACTAGTCACAAGCCACTCGCTCTCATGTGACAAATGTCAACAGTGTCCAAATGTTGGGCGCGCGTTTGACGTGTTTCCCGACTGTTCACCGGTGCTGAAGGGATCAATGACGCTAGTTCCTTAGAGCATCATCTTTTAAAAGACCAGTAGAATAAGGACAGCATTCCCACACGACGTCTGTGCTCCAAAGATTGCAATCCATTTGTTAAGATAGGCGAGTCTATCAAACGGACCGTCCGTTTGCACAAAGTCAAGGGTTTTTTTTTCAGATATTTTGGGGCTCTCGACCAGAGGTGGCTCCCAAGTTCTACAGCGGGGAGCACTTGCAATTTGTACAGGATCAGTAGTTGTGTAGTATCTGTGGGCTCTGTACAGTACGCCCAGGTTCTGAGAGGCTAACTTTACTTTGGCTACGATGGAGCCCCCATACCTGAGCTGGTCACTTAGGTTTACACCAAGCATATCAATGGAGGACTTGTTGGGAAGACTGTGATGTCTATTCTCAACAACTTCTAAAATGTGGCCAGTTTAAACCTCAGCCCCTCTGAAAGATCTTAGGTCTATAGTATCCGCTCTCAATTTATAATCATTTACAACAAAATCGCTAATTGACCTATCGTTTCCTTTTTACCATGTATATTAATGGATATCTTTATGATCAAAGAAAGTATTTGAAACAAACAGGTTTCACTTACGAAACCCAGCCTACACGATGGTCGAAAATAATGTAAGGACGATGTATGCGTGCCGAATAAGAATACAAATTAGCGTAGCTCAAATAGCCAGATCGATTGAGGGAGAAGTTTGAAGTCAATTAAATATTATTAATAATCAAATTTATTTTTTTATTAGTTTTCTCTTAAATTTATTTTCACATTAATAACTATATTTATAATCTTATCAATAAAACTTTGAATATTTTATTTTGAATGCTTTGGTATTTTCATAATTTTATTTATATTAACAATAAAAATAAATTATTTTATAAAAATTTTAATCCAATATTTTTCTTTTTTTTTAAATTAATAATTTTGAATAGTTATTTATTATAAAAAAAATACTTACCAACTTTTAGAAATTATTTTTAATTTGTTATATTTACTTATTATTTGTCTATACATATTATTTTTTGTAGGTAAATTGTTTATCCCAAAGGAGGGAGCTTTGCTCCTCAAACATGTAGATATTTATTTTAAACAAAGCAATTATTATTGATTTAATATTTAATCATTGCCCCTTATTTTTTTTTTTATCTCGGCCAAGTTACTTGAACAGATGTTCAGGTAAGGTCATTAATAAATTAGAGGGAATATTGCATGCTCATATTCATCATATTTAATATGTACAGCATCGCTTCTCATGTGGAATTACATTTAGATTAGGGCGAGAAAGAGGCGATTACTTTAATGTTTAAATTGAACAAACGATAAACATTTCTACATTAGAAAAGCGTAGGAAAGACTTTGATCTTATTTGCATTTTTTAAATAATTAATTGTATTATTGACTTCCTTGTTGCATTTCATTCAGTTCAACATTCCTTGCCGTAGACTCCGAAACAACGAATTGCTTTTCCCAAATAAACACTACTAATTATGGGTACCATTCTCCACTGTCCAGAATTTGACGATTTATTAACTCAAAATAGGGCTTTGAAATTTTTGGTGCCAGTCTGAATGATTTTTATGGGGCTTTACGAAATTAGAACTCGAAGATCATCATTTAGAATGTCTAAAATCATACACCTTACTAAAACTATGTTCAGGCTTTGACTTGAATGTTCTCTCAAATGAATATTTTTGTCATCTTTTTGTCATTGCTTCATTCTTGTATTATGTACGTGCTGTTCTATAATCTTATGTGACAAATGTCAATCATGTGCAAATGTTGGGCGCGTGTTTGGCGTGTTTCCCAACTATGCACCGGTACCGAAATGATTAATGACGCTAGTTGCTCAGAGCATCTTCCATTAAAATATCGGTAGAACAAGGACACCATTTCCACCTGACGTCTATACTCCAAAGATTGCAATCTAAAACTTCTCACAAATTTGTAAATTTGTGTGCATGTGAGGAGCCTGTGAGACAATGGAATCCAAAATTGAGGTCCATTCTGAGGCTGAAAAGGGTAGGAAGGAGAAGGAGAAAGATCGAGGTGAGGAAGGGGAGAGGATGGCTGGGATGGTGGGATAAAATAATACAGAGTTATCGTATATTTAGGTACAGAAAAAGAGTAAGACAGAATAATACAAAAAGAGAAACTACAATAAAATATTAGAGGGACGTAACAATTGATAAGTATTATGTATAAGAGGGAGACAAAAATTATTTGTATTATAACAACTAAATAGTATTTATTCTCTCTGTGTTTTATTCGTAGAAATCCATTTCATTTTCTTTTAAATTAATGTAAATCAAATTTAATAATGTTATTATTAAATTATTATTTAAATACGGGGAAACACATCGTAAATGTAGAAACCTCACAGAATAGAGAATTTTAATTATTTTCTTACTAAATTGATAATAATGATAATAAGTCATTATTTTTAAAAACCGGTACAAGTCACAATGGGGTGGGAGTAAATAGAATTATATAAATAAGTCGTTACAGTTTGGATTAGCCGCCCTTTGAAAATGGCCTTGAACGGTAAAACAGATGTGACAATAATAAAAACTAAAATATTTGCAGAACTTAATAATAACATTATTAAATTTGATCTACGTTAAATTTAAAAAAATATATATACATTATAGTAAATAAAGCAGTTTAATGGGGCAATAACGAAGTCAATAAGATAATCCCACAACGATTTATAAAAGACTGCCATTATTAGTGAAACATAGGCTACAGATTATAATTATTAAATTGGTGAGTGAGAAATAATAAGAGAGGTATCCATAACATCTTATGAGGGGAAGTAAATAATTGTGTTTTGAAGGATTCACGGGAAACATGTTTAAAATTGGAACAGAAGATAAATTTGTTTGATTATTAAACGGATTATCTGATAATTTAATTTTAACCTAATAGGATTAAAATCAAATGGCATAAACTCAACGAGCTACTAAATTCAAATAAAACAATGCCAACGTCCCTTCCAAATTAAGCAAATCTCAATATAGCAAACATAAAATTTGATTAAATCACTTAACGATCATGGTCTTGCCACATTAAAAGAAAGACGAATGTGTTTTGATTTATTTTTCCTTTAGGAAATTACTAATAACATGTTGGACTCCCCTGAACTTCTTTGGTTGATAGATTTTCATGTTACAAGTAGAGCGGTTCGTCAGAAGGTACCTTACCACTGCAAAAATATAGGAGTGCAGAATCAAATTCGACTGCACAATTTAGGTAATAAGTATTATATCGACACTACGGATAATAAAAGTCTTTTAACCTACAAAAATTATATATTAAAATTGGATGCCATTCTTAACAATATTTATCTAGTCATATCTACTTTTGTCTCAATCTGACGATGCCCGTGATATGATGAAACCGGTACGGTCGAAAATAAATAAGCGAGTAAAAGTTACAAAGGCTTTTTAATAAAAAATCATTTTATATTTATCTAGTTTATATTATTACTGTTATGTTCAGTAAATATTTATATCGTTATTTTTTTATTATTAAACATTGTAGGTATAATACATATATTCCATTAAAATGTAAAAACCCTAATGGGGCGTGAATAAATAAACAAAATTATAATAAATTCAAGTAACAAAAGTATGTAGAGAACAGAACTTTTTAAGCAAAATGTTTAGAAATTGTAACATAGTTAATGCCCAAGGAATACACAAAAAATGAGGACTAGAATATCTCCCTCTGAGCCCTAAATGGAGTAATGTACTCCACTGCAGACAAGCCAGAAGCCTTTGCAGACAGCATTGAAGCTCAATTTGCCTCAATTACCAACTACGAGAATCCCTCCTTCATGTCAATGCTGGATTCGAACGTTGCTTTAATTAAATCGACAGAATCTGAAGACTTACCAACCAAATTCTCGACACCTAAAGAAATCAAAAACATAATTAAATCCCTTAAGATCTAAAAAGCTATCGGTTGACAGCATATCAAATAAAGTCCTTAAATGTCCAACGATGAAATGAATCTGCGCCTTAATAGCCATCTACAATGCGTCACTAACCCTTAATTGTTTTCCCAAAGCATAGAATCAAGCAAATGTCATTTTAATCGCGAAACAGGGCAAAGACCCGCTATTAGCCGAGCATCGCCCAATCGGTCTTCTACCTCGTTTAGGTAAAATTCTAGAGAAAACAATCCTCGTTCCACTAAAATTATTTATTCGTGAAAATATGCATAGTTATCATATTTTCAAGCACTGCATCTTGTCAAATCGCACAATATTAGAAACGCCCTCATTATTTCAAATTTGCTTAGCTCACTACAAAAAATATGTTCATTCCCACTCAATTCTAATAGCGATTCCCTAATCTGCTCTATCAGAGACCTCCTGTATTCCATTTCTCTATCACGTGCATCAATGGTCCTGGCTTGGATTCCAGGACACCTAGGTATTACTGGAAACGAAATACCGGATTCCATTTCTAAGGAAGCCACTGTTCATGGTCCGTTAAATGATATTTCTGTTCCAGTTAGAGACTATTTACCTATTCTAAAAAGTAAATACAAACTTTAATGGTCCTCTGAATTGAAAATAGCTTCTCTAACAAAAGGTCATCAGTACTCATTAATACAACCATTTATTCCTGTCAAGCCCTGGTTTCATAAATACACTTGCATGCCAAAATATATATTTCCTCCATTACTCGAATGAGACTAGGTCACACTTCTTGTCTTGGTAATCTCGCCAGATTCCATATAGTCAGCTCGCCTTACTGTGATTGTGGGTCAGAGGACACTCTGGACCATAATTTCTTTGAGTGTCCTATCAATGACCAATTTCCAAATTTTATGCATGAATTGGTAAAACTTAAAATTGATCTCCTTACCAGTATTCCCTGTCTTCTAAGTATTAACTCCCCCCAAATTAACAATTTATTAGCAAAATACTCTTATAAAAATGGCATCAAAATTTAAGTCATTGGGGATTAAAAACGCATAAATTTACAATGTTTAACTTATTTAACTTATCTGTTCCAATTTTATTTGCCCAAATATTATATCTTGTTTAAAAGTAACTAATTTTAAGAACAATCTGTACTATCAAAATCTAACTGATTAACATAGCCTAGATCGCCCTTAATGGGTGAAAGCCAAACAAAAAAATCTTAACAGATTTTCAACATAGCTTTCGAGTGGGTTACTCGACAACACATTACGGAAGGATTCAATATAAATAAACACACAGTGATCCTTACGCTCGATGTTAGGCAAGCTTTTGATAGAGTATGGCATAACGAAGCTATTTATAAAATCCATCTTCTGAGCTTTCCCATTTTGGTTATCCAAATGGAAATAATCTTTCTGATAGTACCTTTATAGTAAAATTAGATGATATTTTCTCATCAGAACGTCCACTAAAATCCACTGTCCCCCAAGGCGGATCACTGTTTCCTACTGTATATAATTTCCATTCTAGCGTTATTCCCGAACCAATGGACCATAATGTAAAAATATCTCATTTCACTGATGATACTAATATCATTTCAAGTTCAACTTTCGCGACCACTGCTACACGTTGTGTATAGGTCCAAGTTAAACTAATCGAAGATTATTGTAAAAATTGGAAAGTCTCAATCAATCCTACTAAAAGTCCTGCGACTGTCTTTATACGAAGAAAGCCTTAACAGCCCCCGACATTAATAATTTTTGGGGAAAAGGTACCTTGGTAAAAAAAATTTAAATACCTCGGAGTAACCTCATGCTCTAAATTAACGTGGGCAAAACACAATTCAGCGATTAAGTCAATAGCCGCACTCAAGGTATAAATAGTCAATTATCATCAGACAATAAATTATTCCTACACAAGACCTATTTGGGGGCACGCAGCTCACACACCTATTAATAAACTACAAACCCTGCAAATTAAAGCCATTTGACTAAGTGCCCAAGCGGATCAGGGTTTTTACTCTACACAACGACGCAAACATTCCTCTGATAAATAATTTAATAGTAATCTGAAAAATTCTACGCCGGCCTAGCCGGACATGAAAATCCTTCCATACACTCTCCCACTAAATATAGCGAGAACGACATTTTTAAATAGAAAAAGCCTAAGATAATCCTACACAAGGAGTGATATCCAATGTTACAATGTATATTTTAAGTTTCATTATCCCAAGAACACCGAAAATGATTAATGTAAAGTATCTCTGGATAATCCATTTCGTCATTACGTTAGTCAATAAACTCATGTTTAGGAACTCTGAAAATAAATCATATCAAAATCAAATATTTTCTTTAATGTTTGCCCAGGCGAAGCTTGATCTAATCGAAACGGGTTGGCATAAAAATACAATAAATTAGAGGTTTTTAAAGAAGTGTTTTTATTTTTATTTAATATGATGACAAACCACAAAGAAATAGCGAAATAATCTTATGAAAATATGACAAATACAAATATATACTTTTTTCAATACAACATAGGAGGCCCCGAGGGAAATAAATTCCCTCAAAACCAGTGTCATCGTTGGAGATGCTATGTGGAGAGTAACAAAGGCCAGCAAATCATTCCGCTGCTGAACTATTCAACACAAGAACACATTAACAAGTTGTAGAAGTGACCAGTTATCGTGTGATAAATGTCAACTGTGTACAAATATTGGGCGCGCGTTTGTTGTGTTTCCCGACTATGCACTGGTGCCGAAATCCGGAATCCTCGGAGTATCTTTCATTGAAATACAAGTAGAATAAGAACAGCATTCCTAAATAACTTCTACATAACGAAGAATACCATACATAGAGATGCAAAATCCAGATAAACAAAACATCACATATCTTATGCACTCGTTCAATGAACAATATGTATGTGTGGGACATCGAATAAAACAAAATAATCACAAAATAGAACATAACCAACTAACTATCCATCACACAGGGTAGGCAGAGAGAACGGACCGCCAAACAACTCCATCTTGGAATAGAATTTTTGCTTCATTCACATTCACACATAGCCTCATACATTACCTTATGTTGTTTAGACTTCTAACATTACCCGACTCACTTTGAAATTCACTTATATCACATATTTCACTTTGGTATTTGATTCAATTAATCATGCCATGTTATCCTCGGCGTCCCCGGCTTCTTCTTCTATTCACATTCTCGTCACATATTCTTCTGTCACTCTTTTTTTCGTTCATTCGCTTTACATGTCCAAACCATCTAAGCGTCCCTATATTAATATTACTCATTACGCTTACATCGGGCTTGCATTCTTTACGAATCTCAACATTTTTCAAATTATCATACTTTGTTTTACCACATATTCGCCTCAGAGATCTCATTTCTAAGGCATTCAGTGTACTTTCATCCTTCCTGTCTCACTGCCATACAACGGGGTTGGTATCAGCACTCCATTGTGGACTTCTGGCTTCGCTTCTTTGAACAAACGAAACAACAAAATAATATATGTACACTAAAAAATAATTTCAAATATACACAAATGATAAAAATTAGAACAATAATTTAAGAATATACAAATTGTAAACATAAACAAAAAGTAATTAAAGTAGATAAGTAAATAATCAAAAATTCTAATTAAAAATAATTATAAAACAATCAACAACAAATAGTTTTTTATCATTTGTCTGTACTTGAAATTATTTTTTAGTATTCATATATTCCTGAGGATGACAACATTGCTATCAAAACATGTAGAGATATATATTTATTTTTATAAAAGTGGCGTTAACAAAGTACATTTTTAATTACTTAATTAATAATGACCCCACAAAGTTACCAATCGTCTGAAGAAATTATAACAAAATAAAAGGTAAACTTAGGAATGTTGTTAGTTTGTCGCTTTTCTTTAACGTTTTATCTTGTCACAGTTATGATGCCACGTGTTATATTGTGTATTTATTAAATTATATACACCTTATATGGACTTTTATATATTTAGTTAGTTACGATAGTCACACAGGTGCAAAACACATCACAGTAGGTAACATATAAAATATATAGCCTTCGTGAAATACAACAATTATTTCATTTGTCTCACGGACAAATACAGGCATAACTTAGTGCGAGTACCTTTCCAAATTAGCTACAGAGGCGAATATTCAAAACATACCTCACATTTACTGATACTTATACTCTAGACATATCAATAATCGTCTGTTTTTATTTATATTCCGAGCAGTTGAACATATCTACTACGTCTGAAAATGTATTAACTTCTGCGTGAAGTCTAGGTAGAAGAGAATTTTTGAATGACTCAGTCCTGAAATAATTTTTTCAATCGGATAAAATTTTAGATCTAGTGCTTCTAGTTGGAATAGTAAATTTCATTAAGCTGATTATATCAGGGCCGTCTTTAAACCCATTAAAAATTTAGAAAATAAAAGTTAGGTCAGCCACAAGTATTCTATCTGAAAGTTTTAATAATTTTAGTTCTTTCATTGAGTAATTGTAACATGATACTTGTATGCAATCTAACCCCTTTCCCTAATTTGAAGGTCCACTCCCGCGAAGACACGGTGACCTGCGGCCCCATCATGCCCCAGGGAGGCATCCAGGCCCTTGAGGCAATGCTGTACACGCTGGACCGCCTCAATTCCGACCCCGGCTTCATGCCCAATGTCACCCTCGGCGCTCATATTCTGGACGACTGTGATAAGGACACTTATGGGCTGGAGATGGCGGTGGACTTTATCAAGGGTGAGTGAATATACCAAATATATTATTCTGACATGGCATCACCACACAGCGTGCTTTTATATCTGATATTTTATTTATAAAATACATGGTATTTATTGGAGACATTTACATGGAGTAGATACATAAGATCACCATACTAGGCGGCTGCCTATTTCATGGTGACCAATGGAGTATAGTTAATTTGTATGAAGTCTAGTGATTTACTATATAAACATGCTGAAAATAGTAAAAAAATATAAAAGAAAGGAGAATACAGACAGGAGAAAAAACATGCATAAAATCATAAGAATATTATTTTTACAAACTTTTTTTAATATATGTGCATGCATGCACTCATGTGCACATAGGTGCATACATACATACACACGTAAACACATCTCCACATATATATATATATCCTTATATGTACGCATATATACATATATGTAGGTAAATATAAACATATGTACACACATATACACACATCCTTACGCATATATATATATATATATATATATATACACATACATTCACACACATATACATGCATATACACATATATCCCCATACAGCTAAACAATATATACACCTCTATATATATCGTATTGTATAATTTTTGTGTACAGTGCCAGGGAACATTTCTCCCTGGCACTTGCTGATAGCAATCTTATCCAGGGTTTTCAATATTGTAACTAAATTCTGAAATTAATAAGTCATCAAATCAATATTTTAGAGTATTTTCAAATTGCATATTAATAATTATAATTATAATAATTGGATGATATGTCTTTATCTAATTATGTACAGATACAGAAAAAACATACTTACCTGGCAGGTCGCTTCAGATAAACACAATTTTATTAGAAAAATTTAGAATATTTAAGCTGAGTTATAATATGATTCTTACAGTTGCTATTTTATCCTCCTTTTCTATTGATATAACATTTATTAGAAGATTGGATGCAAATGAACAGTTGGTATTTATTTGAAATATTTATAATTTTTCGGAATGGAGAGTATATGTAAAATGACTTTATAGATGAAAGGTATTGTTAGCGTTTCAAGCTGGATAAATTCAGTACAGGTTAATTAATGACTTGCAACCACCAAATCAGGCACATGTTCATATTATGGCGGTTGATACGTATAATTCTTGCGAGGTAACCGGACAATTTGGCACATTGATAAATCGGCACACTTTTAAAATGTTATATGAAGTCTTTCAAAACTATGAAAAAAAAAATTGGTTAACTAGGTTAGGTTTTAGAATAGTTTTTTTTCCTACTTATAATGATTATGTCACTAATCAAAGTGTGATGATTTATCACTGTGTTAAATTGTCATGGACCTACTTGCGAAGATTAAAATTTAATTTATTTGTTAGTAATTGTGTTAATTTTTAAACTTAAAAAATTTGCACCTATAAATGGTTATTGCAAATATATTTTAATTTAATTTAAGAAAGTTTTGTCGACACACAATACTAAAGTTAAGTATATAAATGAAGTATTTTTCAGTTCGTTTTTCTCATCTAAAACTATAAGAGCAAAATGTGGTGTTTCATTCTTTGAACATTATTTTGTTATCTCCAACGGGAGTTGATCAATTGTTTGTTTCGGAAAATTTAAATGGAATATTGTTGTCTAATCGTATTTGTAAATCCGGACTAAAATAGATGAATGAATGAAACCTTCTGACAAATCCATTAGCATAATTTGACTTATCTTACAAAACTTGGCACACAAATGGACAAATACTATGTTAATAAACAAACATCCAAACCCTCAAAGTAAATCAGCTAACATAAAGCTTTATACAGAAAATCGCGATGAGCCATAACTTCTTGCAACAACTAATCTTACGAATAATAACGATTTGTTATCTGGGAGTTAAGTCAAGTTTTAATTCGATTATAAAGAAGACAGAGAGCCCAGCACCTAACTTGGCAATTTCAGAAGTTCTACTCATTATTTTCATTAGATAACGAACCATGAGACTGTATAATTCATACTAGAGAAATAAGATGAAGGCCAGTAAGTTTCTTCTAACGCAGAAAAGCTCCGTTGGCTCATTTACATGCTTATTAATGTCATATATCACCAATGGCGTTGAGATAAAGCACCTAACGAGTTTTTAACGAGAGCTTTTAAACAAGGAAATTATCTCTTTTGCTAATTTTGAGATTGAAAATATTTTAATCGTATTTAGTGAAAACACCCTTAAAGCTTTTCTACTTTCGAACACAGATGGCAGTAAACTTTTTTAATGGATTAAAACAATTTCTACTTTAGTAAAATAAATCGAAAGTAAACGAAAAACAAGTACGAAAATAATATCACATATCTTTAATAAATATGTTTTATTTAATACTGTTTTCTGCTTGCCATCTATCGTGAAAAACCTTAAACTACGTGGATAAAAAGCTTTGATTTTTTGTTCAGAGGTTTCTTATCTACCCCCCTTTGGATAAAAATGGAAACTATAATCCTTATAATGTTTAAATTGGTTTGCGTCTTTGCTTCGTTTTCCCGAAGCGTGGGCATAAGGCAGAAAAATATTTCGTGTATTTCTGCTTTTGAGCTGAAGATGGCGGTAGTGTTCCGAAATTTTTTATCTTAAAACCTAAAATAATAACTGTTCCTTTTTTTAATAAAAAAGTATAGTAAATATCTAGTACGAATTAGAAGTAATTTATGTATTTTTGTTTTACATTATAAAATATAAGCCATTAAAGGAAATGATTTTTCGCCATTTTAGAGGCATTTTTAACAATTATTAAGGGTTAAAGATGACGTAAAAAAAATTTTTACTCCGTCTGCTTTGAACATATAATAAAATATAAATAAAAAAAATTGATTATATAATAAATTAAAGGTGGACTTTAAATTAAATTAAAAACGAACAATTGTGTTGGAACACAAATTGGCCGTACATAATTTAATCGAAATAACCTTTTTTATTAAAATGTTTTGTTGTTATTTTTTTATTTACGTAATCATATTTACAAAGCAAATATGATATGTATTTTTTAAATACGGTAAGCGCACAAATAATTTTCTACGTTGCCTCTAAAATTGTATTTTTTCATATATTACTTCGTAATTTAAAACAAAAATAAATAAAATACTTCTCATCCGTGCTACATATTCACTAAACCTTTAATTAAAAAAAAATGTACCATTCAGTTTGGATGATTAGTTTGGACTGAAATCCAAAATTAAATTATGTATGAAACAGGCATCGCAGCCGTTCCTCTTAATCATAGTGAGTAAGGGCAGATCTTTTTAAAGAGCGCATGTTTGTATGTTTTTGTACACATATGTGGTTATTGGTTAGAAATAGTTTCGAACACCCCCCCTCCCCGCACTTCCCTATTACTCCACAGTAGTTCTAAGATACAGTATACCAGTGCTCCGCAACCTTTTCTCATCTACGGCACACCAAAATTCTTCCTAGAATTCCGCGGCACACCAAAAGCTAAAATATATAGGTATTAAATTGAATTCTACAATAAATTTTCGTACATTGCATTTGACCGCGGCACACCTGTATTCGGCTCACGGCACACCAGTGTGCCACGGCACACCGGTTGCGGAGCACTGCAGTACATAACTATACAAGCAAGGACAACATTGAAATGATTCTATTGTCTGGTCTAATGTTTCGGTTAGTACGAGTGTGTACTAAGATTTTCGTTAACAATGAATAAAACAAAATTCTCTTCGAACCCTGTTCAATGTAAAAGTTAATTTTTAATTTCGAATCGATAATAACGGCAAGTTTGCTTAAAGGGATCCACTTCCTAAAATTCGAACAAAATCACGCACCCCTTATGCAGGTGGCGAAAAGCTTGAAATTACCGCAGAAAACCGGCCGCACATTTCGATGAAAACAAAAAAAAACATCACCAAAATGCTCAGGCATAATTATTGATTTTTTTTCAGTCAAATCCTACGGTTAAAAATACGACAATATCGGAAAAAAGGATTCGTAAGTAGGAGATTTTCCACCTTCCACATTTAACTAGAAGTAAGGTAGAACTAAGAGCAATAAGGGTTTGCTAAAAAACTGTCTTTTATTAAAGCAAACTACTACGTCATTTTAAAAATACTATAAATAAACTTTGAAACGTCATACGACTGTCCAATAGGTCAAAATTTTTTTTTGGATATACTAACCTGTAAGCCCGTTGAATAGTATGCTTATTTACCATCTAATTAATTTATAAAAATCTAAGGGGATACGAAAGTTGTTTTAGTGAGGCTGTATAATTTATAATTACAGATAATAATAATTGAAAGGGTTATTCTTTAACGTAAGAGCATTAGAAGCAATACCCAGCCACCATATTAATTGTTCGTCTTACGAGGTTGGCGCTTACAACGTAGCCAGGGAACGGGCCGTATGGCCTTAAATAGTGAAGAGCAATACCCACAGCACAGCACAGCACAGCACAGCTGATTATTTATAATTGTTCTACAATGTCTATATAATTAATACTTTTAAGACAGAAATTTCAAAATGCAACAGGTTTTAAAAATTTCTACAGTATTTTAACTGTCAACATTAAAAAAAAATCATATAAAACGTTGCAGTATCATATATCGTATTGTAAAATTTTTGTGTATAGTGTCGCGGAACATTTCTCCCTCTTTCTGTGTCAACTGTGGTTAAAGGTGCAAAAATGTGAAGATAATCTTCTATACTCGGTGAGCGGGCTGCCTATTGATACTGTAGAGCTTTTATTTATTTTTATTTCAAAGAATTGTAAAGCGTTTTTTACGTACTAGCGGCACTTGCTGATGGCAATCTTATATTTAAGCCTTCTCACTAAAGTAATGGAGGGTATGAGATGGAATTTGGTAGGAGACGAAGGGGGTCGGTGTCAGGGGTCCAGCGGCCGTGGTTGGAGATGGAGGGATTTGAGTTCGATTATAATTTGGAGTAAATGCTTTGACTAAATCTATTACATTTTCGGAGGGGGGTATTTTTTTTTACTTCGTCGGAGCAGTGCATTCTGGAATGATTCTACCCTTTTTGTATTTGAATCAGCCCATAAGCATGATGCGTACGGTGTAGTGGCAAAAAATAAATATGTCCACTATGTGGATGAGTTGAGAAATATTTAAAAAAAATCAATAAAAAAGTTTTGTGTCATTCAGATCAGACTCGTATACAATAATAGGAATAAAACTAATGTTTTTTTTGTATTTCTTAGGCATTATCCATATAACAATTTTAAAACATTTTGTTTTGAAGAGTTTTATTCATTATGTACATTTTTTTATTAATTTCATTTATTTACTACCGGTTTCGACACATCCGTGTCATTCATTAACTAGTTAGTTTTAAGAACGCTAATGAATGACACGGATGTGTCGAAATCGGTAGTAAATAAATAACTTTAAGTAATAAAAGCACATAATGAATAAAACTCTTCAAAGTATAATGTAATAATTATCATATTCGTCTTAAACACGGCACACTGTAAAGAAATTGCATCTCAACAGATATGGTCAATTCCCAAGAACCAAGATATAAATACAATACAAATAATACATGTACTCTTGGCAGTAATAAGCCATCTAAATAAAATATCAACACTTGCACGGTGGTCTTTCCGGTGGGGAGGGCAATCCTGCTGTTGAACTAGATCATTTAGGATTTTGACGTATTTAGTAACAATGAAGCTGTTTTTAAATAGCATGCTTTGTTTCTGCTAGTATAGAATATACAAAATTTTAAAAACAAAATTATACATCACATTAAATCTTGCTGTATAATGTTTACTTATATCAATATCTTAAAAATAATAATTGACTTGACTCTGTGCAGAAACGAGCGGTTCGTTTCATAGATTCGCCTATATTAACGAACGGATTGCAATCTTTGGAAAACAGATGTCAGGTGAAAATGCTGTCCTTGTTCTAGCGGTATTTTAATGGAAGATGCTCTGAGGAACTAGCGACATTGATTCCTTCGGCACCGGTACATAGTCGAGAAACACGTCAAATACGTTCCCAACATTTGCACGTGGTTGACATCTGTCACATGAGAACGGGTCGCCTCTACGATTCGTACTTGTGTTCTTGTGTTGTGCTCGACTGTGGAATGATCTGCTGGCCTTTGTTTTTTCCTCCTTCCTGCAACATAGGTCTCTTCAATACCCAGGTTCACTCCTTCCTATCCTCTAAAAGACTCCACACAGCATCCCTAAAGATGATATAGGCCTTGAGGGAAATAATTTCCTTCAGGGCCTCCTGTTTGGAATTATCGTAAAAAAAAAAAAAAACAATTTGTACATTAGATGCTAATGAGCTTCATAACGGCACACAATAATTACTGCAGATTTAGTTCCGTATCACTAAATAACTAAATATATTGTGACGAAAAACTCTTTACCTATAAATAATGCAATGGAAGTGACCATAATATAGCGGGCGGGCGAATTACGGAACGCTCTCCCCGTGCCCCGCCATATGGGCCGCAGATGGCGAGGATAATGACAATCTAATTCGATTTGCTTCCGCAAGGTGCTCACTCTGGTTTTCATCTTGCTAACAAGTAAATAAAAGCGACAAAATTACATGCAATCTAATTTACGTCGGCTGGGGCTGTATAGTGTGAAACCAAGGTACGTAATCTTTTTTGACGAGAAAAACAGGCGGCTCGGTGGCCCACACTGTGTTTACGCATAATAATGCTTACCCTGTTATAATAATAATATGTTTTTTTTTCAGAAAAAGATCACCTAAACCTACACAGAAAGCAATCATGGGATTATATTTCTCGCACGCTTTCTGTAAAACATTTTTTTTACCAGTTTCTTATTTTCTCCGTTTTTTTTCCAATAATCTTGAGAATAATAATAAAAATAATTATTTATTCTAGAAGGTATGATGCAAGGGTAGCGCATTGCAATACGTCCCATTATTTATAATAATACAAACAAATAAATAACAACAGGTATGTAAAATAACAGGAAAAAAATGGAAAAAGATTACTTGAAAATTTGGGGCCCAGGTGTCAAATCGTATGTACATTGGTGACATCGTTTTCTTCACAATAGGTTGATGTTAAAATGTGGGTTTGTACTTCAATTTACGCATTATAGCCTTCTATTCTTATCGTCATATCAAATTAATAGCTGGTCACTTCGAGTCATCAAATAAAATTATTCTTTTATTGGCAAATTCTGTTCAGTGAGCAAGTCATTTTCTTAACACTTAAAATTCACCGGCAATATTTAGGAAATTTTCCCTTTTTTGCTTTCTGAATCAATTTCTACCAGACGTAATGGCATACAGGTGAACTGTAGTGGGCAGCTGATCCCAATCTGCGAAGAGGGCTGGGAGGGGAGCAGCATGCACAAATCTAATTCTGCACAAAAACCCAATTTATGCAGAATTATGGGTA
The DNA here is from genome assembly GCA_022606495.2 of Halesus radiatus. NCBI lineage: Eukaryota > Metazoa > Arthropoda > Insecta > Trichoptera > Limnephilidae > Halesus > Halesus radiatus. The sequence continues at coordinate 79,703 of JAHDVE020000619.1, forward strand.
GACCTCGGAGCCATGTCCATGTGACGATGCTTGCTCTGGGTCCAGTAAGAAGCAGTAGTATGATGGTCCGGGTCAGGCAATGTTCAGAGAGAAACAAGGCGAGTAGAGCAGAAGTCGTAGCAGGCGGAGCAGTCGAGGTAGAGAAGTGTTGTCTGGCTGACTGGATAAATCTAGTTTTCGTACGCTACTTAAAGTCGCCTGTGGAACGTTAACAATTTGAGACAGAGCTACCGCGTTCTGCGCATGTCCGACAAAGAAGCAATCTCGCTCCTCCCTCATTGCCATCTCACTTTGACGTTTTATTTAGTCATTCACATTCACAAGCGGTCAGTGAGAGCACATTTCTAACAGATCGTGAAATATACATTGAAAAGATTTGCGGACTGCCATATTTATTTTCCATATGATCCAACTCCCGCATAAAATGGACGTATGTTTCTGCAAGTATAATACAACAAATATGTTTAGCAAATGGCCCCGCCAAAAGCATTGCGGGAGAAGCGAACACGTCCGACACACAATTTAGTGTAGAAGTTTCAGGAGAAGAGGACATCGAATTACTTCGACTGTTTTCTATTATGGGCAATAGTAATTCGTAGTAATGTTAAAGGTAATCTAACAGAACTTGTACTATATTATAGAAAATTAATGTAATATTATAGTAACTATTTGATTGATATCAAAACTACACACCACCGTTAATATAACGTGATTGCTAGGGCACATATTAGATAATGCTATCATTGTGTACCTAATCTATCATATTATCTGTAAACATCTATTTGTATCTTAAAATTTGAAAGTAACGTAGTACTATTTTAGTAATGTTACTTACATGCAGTAAATACCAAAATGTTATTCGCAGGGGAAAACATAACGTATTCCCAATATTAAATTGATTATATGGAAAATGTCGTCACGGTTAACGGGGAGAGGGACGTCGGAGAGTTATTATTTATTAATTCAAAATAATGACAATATTATTGTGCAATACGATAAACATGGTGTTTTTAAAGAGATAAATATTTATTACGTTTTTTTTTTAAATATGTTTGGGCTTAGCATTTATCAAAATATAATCAGAAATATAACATATTTCTGACCGTTCTACGTATGTTTTACAAAAACATTTAAAAAGTTGATTATCCTTAAAAAATGCTGTGAAGGTTTTTGTATAACTTATCGATAAGATAAATTTTAAAAAAAATAACAGTGTGTGGTTTAAGTTTTTCATGAACATTACGTATTAAACAAAAACGCAACGATAAAGGATTAAAAATACTTTTCTTCACTTTAAAAATTATATTCGTATTTTAAATATTTTGTACAACTTACAATGGGACGGTCAGAAAAAGTAATATTTCTGGCTATATTTTGATAAATGCTTAGCGTATGCAAATTTATAAAATATTTAATCAATGTGTATCTCTTTAAAAACATCATGTTTATCATATTAAGTAATAATACTATCATTATTTTGAATTAATAAATAATAACTCTCCGACGTCCCTCTCGCCCTTAATCAGTTAACGTATTATGATGACTGAATTATTAAAAATAAATTTTTATTCATAAATTAATAAAAAATAATTTAGAAACACCACTTTTTTAATATATAAATATCAACATGTTTCGAAAGCGAAGCTAAATACATACGTACATAATACTAAAAAAATATCATGTCAAGTATAGACAAATGATAAACATAGAACACAATAATGTAGACAAATTATTAACGTAAACAAAAAGTGATTAGAGGAGGTAAGTAATTAATCTAAAACATTGAATGAAAAATTTATATTAGAATTATAAAAATATATTTTTTTTATTTAATACGATTAAAATCAAAAAAATAACAAAGCCTGAAAATAATATATTTAAAAAAAAAGTATGATTATTAATTATATTTAAATGACATGATTCTAATAATAGTCATTTCTAATAATCATCATGAATACAAACGTTTTATTTAGGGGCAAACCCCATGAAAATCAGAAAAACGTAATGAAAATTCAAGGAATTCATTACTTTATTTGATTACAAATTCAATGTTACTTTAAGTATAACAAAACAACACCCATTTGATTCATACAATTTAATCACAATTAGCTATAAAGTCAACTCGAATGATTTGATTCACAGAAAGAGGTAGTTCATTTCTACACAGCTTCGCCGGAGATTTAACGTTTTGCTTTGTTTTTCTTTTCTCTTAACGATATAACGGCGTGCCTTATTTCAACAAAATACTCGTATATGGTATATTTCAACTCTAGCACGAGGCGCAAATAACATTGCAATCTATCTATATGTCGAGTTTACTAAAAAAATCTGTTCGCCTGTATTTACTGAAACAAATAAACGGATTCCCTCATTATTTAGATCTAGGCCTTTTAATAGGGATGCTGAAAAATTGTTAGGTTATAGGAGACATGTGACATCTGTCAAATTTATTCTAAATTGTTTAGTTAGTATACGGCAAATCACCATGGAAATAATAGCTTATTGACTGTTTTTGTGTTTAATTAACTCCATCAATTTTTTTTTGTAAATCTAATGTAAATCAAATTTAATGTTATTATTAAGTTCTGTAAGTATTTTTAGTATTTACTATTGTGACAGCTGTTCCGGCGTTCAAGGCCATTTTCAAACTGCGGTTAGTGCACATTATTTCGCCGCATTCTAATTTGGATGGGTTTTTAAAAAATAATGGGTTATTATCGCCAAAGCCGATTTACTTAGAAAACAATTAAAACTCTGAATTCTTTCAGGTTTTCACCTTTATAATGCGTTTCCTCGTATTTAACTGATGATTTCTTAATTGATTTATTTAAATGTGTTATATTTTTTTGATATTGTGAACATACTGAGAAGTGGTGAATATATTCCTTACTTTGTTAATTAATATTATATTAGGACCAACAATTAGAAATTAATAAACAGGTGTTACAATAATAAAAACTAAAAATACTTACAGAACTTAATAATAATATTATTAAATTTAATTTGCATAATTTTTTTAAAAAATTCACCTAACCCCGTTAATATTTACCCTCTAGTACTCAATTTTTAATATTCATCTCAGCCGAGGGCAACACTAAGGGGTGTGGTCATTGGCCAGCGGTATTAAGGGAGGGGGTTGAAACGAAAGGGGCTTGGGGTGCATGGGTCTTGGCTTCGGGAATTGTGGGTTTAGAAGCGAAACCGAGTGGTTGTTTTGGTCACCATTCCTATTTCATAGTAAAATCATTATTTTTACTGATAATGAAGGTATGTCTTTCATTAGAATAAAGGTGGTATTTTTTTCATCTCAACTCGTTCTCCATTCAGTAGTTTTCTTTTCCTGTTGGCCTGCTTTTCGGGGACTTCTGTGTCAATACTTCGAGATGGGCATGTGGCCGGGTAACATTTATTTCGATCGTATTATGACTTTGGGTCGATTTATAGTCAGTTATGGATGTGATTGCAAATCAGTAAACTGAAGTTATACATGCATCCACAGAGAGGTTCACTGCCCTTTTCTCTGAGAGTAGAATCATGGCTATTCAACATGTTTATAAAAAAAGACGATTGATTTATTGAATTTTCTATTCCCGCCTTTAACCCATATATGTATCCTGGAAGCGGTGGTTCCTTAAATTTATCAAAAACGTACTGCAAACACACTAAATATCTCACGAGGTTGTGAGCAAGCCGAGGTTATTTCAATTATAGTCTGATCTATTAGTAATCTTGATTAATATTTTAATGGAAATCTGGAATTTAATTATGAACCGGATCATAGGAATTGGTTACATAACAAGCCGTATAAAATCCAACGACCATATACAACGCCGTGTATTCGCTGATTAGCCTCTGGAGCAGTTTGAAGTTAACCCAAATGTCGCCAAAAAAAATCGTATTTAGCAGCGAGGCCCATTTTTGGATGAATTGTCAGATTTAGGGCGATAACAATAAACATGAGATACACCAGCATAAAATGCATCCTGAAAAGGACACTGTTTTTTGTGAATTTTCTGCGCAACCCATTTGAGGGCACGCTTATCTCGCGACTTGAACTGGCCACTGAGATCGTGAGATTTAAGAGGAACGGCTGTGCGGCCTGTTTCATACAAAACTTCATTTTGGATTTGAGGCCAAAATACCCACCCAAACTGAATGATATTTTTTTTTAAATTAAAGGTAAAGTAAACATCTAGTACGGAATAGAAGTATTTTATTTTTTATGTGTTAAATTATGAAATACAGGCCATTTAAGAGTTAAATTTTTCATGACTTTAGAGGCGACTTCGGAAATTATTTGCCGGTTAACGGTATTTTTTTTTGATTTGTCATATTTGCTATGTAAACGTGATTATAAAAATAAAAATTTTACATCTTTAAAAAAACATTGTTTCGTTGTCGATGTTTTAAATTATGTACCGCAAATTTGTGTTCCAACGTAAATAATATATAATATAATATAATATAATAATAATGCTGATTTTAACACTTTTTAATTTTTAATTTTATATTTTATTATATTTTCATATTAGAAGGCGTAATTGTTTTTATCACCATTAACCTCCAAATAATTGCCAAAATTGTCCCTAAAATCGTCAAAATTTTATTTTTTAATTGCCTTTAATTTGATAGAAAGGCAGATATAGCACGTTAACGCGACGGTGTTAGAAGTAGGGGAGAAGGACACGTTGGTCACCAGTGTTAGAAATGACGAGCCCCAAGTCGGCTGCCAGTGTAATGACGATACTGTAATAAGTCAAGATCGGTTACAAATCTTACGATGTAGCGTCAGCATAATAATGGGAACCTGAAGGACTTACCCGGTGAGCTCAGTAGATAAGGCAGGTGACTCTATTCTGCAGGCGCGAGTCGGCGTTAGCCTCAAACCGGCATTAGAGGATAAAAGGTACTTAATAACCCAAATGAAAGAGATGTGCATCTTCTAGCTAAGGTTTATTTTATGGGATGGCATTTACAGGTAGTACATATGAGGTTATAATATCAATTTGAAATACATTTCCTATCTAGGGTTTAAATCTCTCTCTGGTGAGTCTTCAATCGGAGAATTACTTTACACATAGACGTTTTGCAGCACATACAAAGAGAAAATGGTTTACAGCTGACATAGATTGAACTGTGGCGGTCCGTCCGCGTCTCCATCGCAGAAGGTGACACCATGGACCGCCGAGCATCTCGTGACTCGCAGGGAGTTAATGCACTGGTCAATGACTTTACTGTTCAGGTTTATGCAAAGACAATGAGTTTATAATATACTAAAAGTATAGAAGGCAGGATTACACCAGAAAACCTTGCCGGGCGGCCACGTACGAGAGCACGGGGCACGCACCTTTTGCTTCTAATGTCTAATCTGGAATGGCGGCTGGCGGGGGAAGTGGCGCCGCTGGTGTCAGAGCGTAAGAACAACCACCATCGGCTAGATGTATTTTACAACTACTAGATTCTCCTATTTGAATTATAGCGAACTTTGTTACATAACAATTTTATAATTTAGAACATAAATAAATAAAATACTTCTAACCCGTACTAGATATTTGCTCTACCATTTGATTAAAAAAATCAATCGGTTTGGGTGAGAATTTTGGCCTCAAATCCAAAATTGAGTTTTGTATGAAACATGCCGAGCAGCCTTTCCCCTTAACGCCTTTAGACTATTTCCTTTGGGACTACCTTGAATAGCAGGTCCATGCGAATAACACACAAACAATTGACGCCCTCAAAGTCAACATAACAAAACGCCGTCCTGCAAATTCATTCAGATTTATACGACAAAGTTATTGAAAATTGGACTTCCTCGATACGTGCCACCAAGCAAAGCCGCGGCGGGCATTTAAAAAACGTTATTTTTTTATCAATTAAACGCCTAGAGGGCTTTTACGTACAAGAACATCATTTTTAAATTACAGAATAAAATAAAAATAGAAAACATGCATAAAAGTTATTTAAACTTGAAAAAAGAAAAAAAACTCCACCAAAGCTAAAAATATACAGGAATATAAAAAAAACATAAAAAATAACTAGTACAATATCCACAAGTCAATATTAACATTAATAACAAAAACTTGTAGTTATTACAATACGATAATTTATTAACTAGGTAGAAATAATTCGTTTTCGCCAAGTTTAGATTATTGTCAAATACATCCATATCATTTAAGCATTAGTTACCAAGATTGTGTAACCGTTGAATTGGGGAATGCAAACTGTAGTTGGAACGGGATATACATATGTAAAATGTTAATGTTTCTCTTTTAGTTGGTTTAGGAATGTATAGGTTGATTAAATTCAGGAGTTCAGAACAATCAAATTTACAATTTAATAATTTCTTCTATTTTTTCGACATTCACTACATAGCAATTTCTAGATATTTTGTTTAGAAGTTTTATTTACTATGTACTTTTGCTATTTTTTATTTATTAAATTCGCTACCAGTTTCGACACAACCATGCATTCACTAGCGTTCTTAAAACTTTTAAAAGTTTACTAAACTAAACTAAACTTTTCTAAAGTTTTTAAACTGTTTAAAGTTTTAAGAACGCTGGTGAATGGCACGGTTATGTCGAAACCGGTAGCGAATTTAATAGATCAAAAATAGCAAAAGTACATAGTAAATAAAACTTCCAAACAAAATACAATTTAATAATTTTAAATTGTGATAATCCACACTTAATGTCATAAAATATACTTTCAAATGAAAAAAAATGTGAGTGGTCATCTCATACAAAACTTGTTTTCGTTACATTTTAAAATCGATCGTCCTTATTGAGGCATCCGAATATACCTACTGAAAAAACAAACAATATAGTTAGCACACAATACGTATAACATTAAAATTCTGTTTGATTTCCACATCCCTAAGAGGTTTACACCATTATTCCATCGTCGCTGTCAAAAGAGAGTTTAGTGCCGCCACCCTTACGGGACCGGGCGAGGAAACGTGTTTCTCCAACGCTACCCTATTTAGTGTTCTACTTTCTACTACGAATATAATGGGCTGTTCATGTTCCGAGGCGAAAACAACACCGCCAGATTTGTCACCTCGGACGCTGGCTTTATTATTATGTATACTGAATCTAATAAAAGGGCTGCTGAGTTCTTATGAGTAGCATTAATTATTAATTGTTTTTGTTTTTATTTCGTAGAAATACATTTATTTATTTATTTTAATGTAAATCAAAATTAATAATGTTATTATTAAGTTCTGCAAGTATTGTTTTTATAATTGCAACAGCTCTTTAGGCGTTCGTGTTTAAAAATATATATTTATTACCGATGAAACCGATTTAGTTGGAAAATATTTAAATTCTCTATTCTGTGAAGTTTTTACATTTTTAATCTGTTTTCTTGGTATTTAAATGTCGTTTTTCTCTTAATTGATTCTTTTAAATGTGTTAAGTTGCTTTGGTAATATACACATAATGAGAAGCAATGAATGAATAATTTTCCTTAATTTTTTTTAATTAATGATATATTTGGATCATTCGTTCGTTTATTAATTTTTAATTGTTTAAGTAAATTTAATCTAAGACCCCTTTTTTCTGTATGTAATCCCATGAAAACTCATTTTGACTGAATGATCAAAAAAATTGTCTTGGTACATACTCTATGCTTGCGACATCGTTCTTTCATTTCAACATGACATGACCCGACTCAAGTATTTGATTCCGGTTCACCTGCTTTTCTGAGTTCCATCTTTTTTTCTATAAACTTACGTTTCGTGTCTCCTGAAACTTGTTTCGACGTGTTCAAACCGTGCAACTCTAAAAACACATTCGATTTGTTCGACCACCTGTTTCTTATAAAAAGTCACCTAAAACTTAAACATTATTAAGGTTACTCGTTCTTATGGACGTTTTACACGATACTTTTTTCATACAGGGCGTCTTTCCGCATGGATTCAGAATAAAAAATATTATTTTTTATATTTTTGAATCAGATTTTCATACAGTGGGACATGTCCATATTTGATAGCTGTCATTGCTTTACGTGTGTTAATATTGGGTGTTTTTTCTGAATATATTAAAAATATTGTAATAAAGATTACATACAGGCTATACTGCTTATTTCTGATTTTGACGCGTGTCTCTGTTCGTTATTGAGAATTTTGCGTAAATTATTTGAAACTTAAGATTGTGACAAATGTTTCCATATTGTGGTTACGGTAAATTTATTTGAGGATTAAGCGTCATCCCAAAATACTGTTTTTCTTTTATGGCAACTATATCGCAAATCTGTATGAAAATAATGATCGTATAAAGGAAAGATTTTCCTTGTGGGTATCAATATGGTTTCCACATGGGCAGAGGCGTGCCTTCCATATAGGCACATAAGCACTGCCTATCCCTCCGTACTTACAAACAAATGTAAAAATAATAATAAAAATATGTAAATACGCGCAAAGTTTCAGCTATGAATCGCAGCGTAGCACCGTGCGCACCCCGCCGACTACCCTACTATACGTGTCAAAGGCAGGAACTAAAGTACTCAAAATGACGCGCATGGCGTATTCAAATGTTGACTATATTCTACGCAAATATGTACACATCTACTAATGTGCATTCAATTGAAGACTCTTTTGTGATAGTGTTGAAAATGGCTGTACCTTTCTGCATAATTCAAAAATGCAATAATCAGTGCCATCGTTGGTACGGCTATTAATTAGTACAACTTTATTCATATCATATTACGTTGACTTTCTTTCATGTGCGGTTGAAAAAATTATGGAAATTTTACATACTATCCAGTCATAGGTACAATGAGTGAAATATTCAGAGTTTGCCAATAATTTTTTTGTTTTTGTAAACATTCCATGATTTAAAAAATATAAAACCATCTTTAAACATACTTATAGTAATCAATTGTCTTCTTTAGGAACAATAAAAAGCACAAAAAAAAAAAAAAAATTACTTGCTAAATAAAATATATTTAATATGTTATTAACTATTTGCTGAACCCTATTAGGGCTTGATCCCTGAGTTTCATTGTCGGCTCATAAATCTGAGTGATACTTATTAATATTACTCAATATTATTAACTTTTTTTTAGTACTCAATTTTAAACACATTTTTTTCCTCATAGGACCAACCCAGTACCTATATACATTTTACTATATAATATTTGTTTTTCTCATCTCTTCATAAGTACTTAACTATTATACTATACTCACATTATCTGGTATACCTAAGCGATTCCCCTATATTTTTTTTCTTATCTCTTTGAACTTACCATAACTAGTAATCTATATTAATTACTTTACTATAATCAAATTATATGGTTTATACAATTGTCTTTTCTATACTATTCTTCACATCACTTTACACTTAATTAAAACACTTTTTTTCTAAATATATTATATTACCATACTATGACAATACTAGCCTTTTCCGTTCTATTTTTACATATTGGCACTTATTATGAACCAAACTTGCCAATTTCACTGTCCTAAAATGGGATTTGTTCCTATTTGGGCAGTCGAAGCTTTCTTACATGTTGTTGTTAAATAATGTGTGTTTCTAATAAATAAATGTTATTATTATTATTAATAATTTTCTTGTAATATGAATAAATGAAGCGGTTATTTGATGTGGTAAGTGATTTCAACTAACATCGCTAAAGCCAGCAGCTTAGCCCCTCTTAGCGAAAACTTACCACTTCTTTGGTAAGGTTTTATTAATATCAATTAATTTTTGTTTTTCCTACTGCCTACTCTGAATGAAAACTTTGTGCACGCCATTGAATATGGCGATAGGATTGGAAATACACGTTCTATGACAACAATACAACTCATATGATATAGCTATTACTAATTAAATTGTTGTTCACATTATAACAAAAACCACCTACTTTAAAGTGGCTTTAGAACGGGGTATCCCAGTTTTCCAAGAAAACGTTTTTTTTTCTAAACTGTAAAAAAAAACAAATACGGGATATAAATATCTCCGTTCAACCTCTCTTCGCGTTAAGCAAACCTGGGCACTCCTTTTTGAATGCAAGTTTTCGATTCTACCTGTATTCTATACATTTTGATAATGTTTATCGAAGTGAAACATAGTCACCGTGTCAGGCCCTAAAGTCTGGAATAAACTGCCATATGATCTAAGATTGATCAAAGACTCGTCAGAGTTCAGAGCTAAACTCAAAACACATCTCTTTGGAAAGTCATATCCATGAATGGTTCAGTTGCATACCCAATTTACATAGCAAAGCTAACCGTTAGTACCTACCTAAAGACATTAACAGAAAAACATGAAATTTTCTTCGTCTGCGACATTGTAAATAAATATGAATATTTGTAAATATAAATAATCATCATCGAAAATCTGAAATAAAATAATTTTTCAAATAAATACCTACTCTTCTTTTGCCAATAACCTTCGAATAATTATAATATCATTGACAAATAGGATTTAAACAGTTTCTGCAATATCATTCAATGTGCAGTGTTTTCTAATACTCTGTCCTGTGCGTGCAAAATCATATCTCCTGTAGCAAAAACTTTATAATTTAACATCTTAAACTGACCTGTCAGGTAGGTATGTTTCTGTATCTGTTCGTACATCGTACGATAATCGTTACCTAGTAATATTTGTACAGCGTACAAGTCATCAATTATTATGAGTGACTATTATAATTAACTAAATATGTAAAAGCCCATATAGAGCGTCTATAATATAATAAATAAATAATTATTATTATTACTAGCAAGCAATAAAAACGATATCTCATGTTCCTAGTCGAATCTCACTAGACCTCGTTTCAGGTATGTGTTTAGTAAAAAAAAAAAAATTTCATGTGGTAAAAGTGTAACGAAAAACTTTTATGTCTTGGTAAGGTGCTATTTCTATTTGACTTTTTATAAATGGGTGTTACAGGTGTGTTTCTCTCTGAATATTTACAAACAAAATTCTATTCACTAGACTTGAAAACAAAATTAATATTCTGCCTGGCTTTCTTGAAGAGGTTCGGTTAAAAAGTCAGAAAACACTTGAACCCCTTTCACGAAGTATTCATTCATTCTCATTTTCACGAAACAACTTTTCTTTTTGGTATTTAAGAGAACCTTTTCTCTGTGTTCTGTTTTTGTTGATTATATTCTTGGAAGGGATGTTTAAAATTTGATGCCTCAGGCTCGGTTACGAGTACGTAAATTTCTTCTTTCATCTGTGAGAAAGGCTATGTGGCACCATGTGGAGACAAAAAGAAGGGAATTATGTACATAGTTGTAGTTCTGCAAAGTATTTCCATTGATGGGAAATCTCTTAGTATTCTCGCCTTCTTTTTAATAAAAAAACTCTCTTTGGCGTGGTTCCTGGTAAAGTTGTAATGCAATTGTAATAATCTCGGTGAGTGTGTGACTAGAAGTATCAGTAGTGTAATAAATTAATAAAAATCAAAATTTTCAGCATTAAATGGATTATTTTTGGGATTGCTTTGGCATATTAAAGTTTTGTTCCATGAAAAAAAATTATTAAAAGATTCTCTTGGATGGTTTTATTAGCTTCCGACATATTTTGGCTTAAAATACAATATTTCTGATTAATACAGTTGATAATACTAATGCTATCTATTAATCTTATTTATTGAAAATAAGAATAAAGAGTTTATAGTAATAATTACAATATAATAATTATATTCCGGGCTACATGCAGGGGGATATAAATACTGTCGTGATAAACTTATAAATATAATACAACAAACATAGAACATTAAAAATGTTATATTCTTCACTAGCAAGAAGATCACAGAATATGCCTCACCAATTTGGAATCCTCAATATAAAGTATACATTGATAGTAAAGAACGCATTTAAAAACTGTACTAAATATTTTAGCCACAAATTCAGCAATAACTTTCAACATACCTTACAATCTTTGCAACAGAGGCGAATAGTAGCTGATTTACCATTTCTACACGGAACTCTAAATAATAATATCGACTGTACCGAGCTTTCTATCAGTAATTAATTTCAAAATTCCTTTGCACCATACAGCACTATTGCACAAGTATAGTTACAAAACAAATGCATCCCAAATTCACCAATTAACCGTGCTCTTCATTAATTCAATAATATCAACCTGAACAATTTTAGCATTGATAATTTTCGGATTTACTGGCAACATTCAAAATGAGCATATTGGCAATAATATATCATACATCATTTCTCTCATTATATATATATATATATATCTCACAACTACAAACACATTCATACATATCGACACACTTATACAATATACATAGTACACATGTCACCCGGTAAATACAAGCATAAATCATAAATTACAAGGAAACATATTATAGGTACGTACTTTATAAATTTTATTTCGGGAAATTGTTTTTCGTTGTAACAAATGCACATCTCTGTTTTTTTTATAATAAAATGAAATAATAAAATAAATAAAACTATGAAGTGTTTTAAAACAGAGGATTTTTTATTGAAGTAAAAAGCAATGACTTTCTTGACATCACTTTTAATTTTTATATAGACAATAAGTAGCAAATATAAAATGGATGGTAACAAAGTTATTGTTTCATTTTTAAATCATTGAAGTGGACAATAATAACAATTCTCTATGAAATATAAAACACCTCTGATTTGACAAGAAAATAATAAATTGCGTAAATGATAAATTTAAAGAAAATTAATGCTTTAAAATAAAAGAATAGCACGTAGGTACTAACTTTTAGAAAACTTGAAATGCGAGACGTTTCTTCGGATTTGTCCTAGAATGAATACTTCTTTGTAAGCTGTAGCATTGAGAAAACTAAAAAAAATATGTATTCAAAATGGGAAAAATATTAAATTCTTTTCGGCTTTGGAACGGTGCGACATGTTTTACTTACTGTGTTAACTAGGTGCCTCGGAGTAGATTTATGTCTAAAAAAGAATCTTGAAATAAAACTTCCGACAGGTTGTTCGTAAAACAGTTTATTTGCATAACTGGGACAAACAGATGAAAAATGGAAATCATACTGATCGAAATTATTTTCCAACCCAAATTTACTTATAGAATTATTTAGAATTACTAGTGTACAATATTCGTAAGCCCATCGACAATATTCATTTACAAATTTGTGTGATCTTTTAAGAAACAAGAATTTTATTAAAAGTTGCTGTAATATAACCAACTAACAAACCAATTAACTAACTAACTAACTAACTAACTAGCTAACCATCACGCTATTCCTTCACAGGGGTAGGCAGAGAGGACGGACCATCAAACAACTCGATCATGGTATACACTTCTTGCTTCATTCAAATTCACAAATGGTCTCATACATTCTCTTCTATTATACCGATATCTGACATGGCCAAACTCAAGTATTTGATTCATTTGATCGTGGCATGTCTTTCTCGGGCATCCCCTGCTTCTTCTTCGATTCTCCTTACACTCCTTTCTTCGTTTATTCGTTTAACATGCCCAGAGATGGATTAACGCTCATTCGCTTCAGAGATCTCATTTCTAAAGCATTAAGCTTACTTTCATCCTTCCTCTGCCAGTTCCATGCCTCACTGCCATACATCCTTCCTCTACTAGTTCCATGCCTCACTGCCATACATCAGGGTTGGTATCAGTACTCTATATATTTCTTATATTCCAATAGCTCGAAATGGTTTCATAGTCTTCAAAGCGATCATGAATTGTTGCCTCACTGCCATACATCAGGGTTGGTATCAGTACTCCATATATTTCTTATATTCTAATAACTCGAAATCGTTTCATAGTCTTTAAAGCGATCATGAATTTTTAATCAAAAACCCAGTATAATTAAAAAAATAAAACATCTTTCTATAAAATTCATATTGGCATAATAAAACTCAACGGCAAAGAGAGTGTATGTTTACACATGCTTTTACCTAAATAGTACGAGTCTGTTTATATAATATTATCATGTAAAACTACAGTAGATGTAAAAAAAGGCTGAGTTTTAACTGAAGCTTAAAAGATGTCTTAAAAAATTCAATATTCAGGAACTCCCTCGATCACTTGAGTATCTTTTCCATCCAGCTCCTCAATTTCAGTGCAAGGTCGTAAAAAATAAAAGCATGGCAAGTTTTATGACAATTCTCTTTCTACGTGAACGAAGCAAAAGTGCAATGAGACAATAAACTTTTACAAGGTGTACTTTTATGTCTTCCATGTTTTAGGTGGTATAAACTACGCATAATTAAATAGGGTCTTAAGATTTTCTGTAATATATATGTGTTAACGATAATATTTTTAATTTTCTCACTAGAACACAAAAAGCAACCATGAAAATTATACTTATAGTCGCTCTAAGAACTAGCACTGACGAAATCTTCACCAACCTTAACATTAATGCGATGAAATAATTGTAGTCTAAAACAATGCTACTTTACATTCATCAATACAAAAAACAGGAGATAACAACGATCACACATATTAGAAACACCAGATCTCAGTGTCAAAAACACATACGAGTACAACAAGGAACCACAAACACAACATTTGGACAAAAAAACATCTTATACTGTGGCACTAAATTCTATAACAAAATCCCACTATCCTTTAAAAATCACAATAAACAGTAATTAATTTTAAAATCGAATAAAACGCTGAATACGTTAGATAGGGAGATCTGAAATGGAAAATATATATTAACAATAAATACAGACCGAAACCATTCAACTACACTTAAAACACCTGACCTTACAATTACTTTTTTTTTTTTTCAGCAATCACATTAATTTTATATAATGTAATTTCATATTTAGTAAATGAAATCTGCAGCACGGCAGATTCCAGTGAGGATATCATTTTTTGTTATTTTGTTATAAAAAAGACGATAATAAAACGTTATTATTTTTTTTACTATAAAGCTGCTCGGGCGGTTAATAAACTCTCAAGATTTAAAAAAATCAAATTTTAGGAGGAAATCGGACTTGATAAAAATTCATTTGGTCACTTAGCAGGGGTTCCCGAATTCCTGGAGTGAGATTTGTCTTGATCTTGGTGGCGGAAGCGTCTGCTGACCAACTGCGTTGCGGAACGGATCGAGAGAGGCCGGTTAAGGCCAATCCCTTTACCTCCCTAGACAGACCCATCGCCTTGCACCGCAGTGGGGGGATTGATTAATACGTCTGTCACTCATGAACACACTGACCCCCACATTCCTACCCACCACACACACCCTTTTCCTTCCCAGAACTTCCTATCCCTAAAAGTACTCTCTCCACAGCATCCACAAAGATGACATAGACCCTGTGGGAAACTATATTTCCTAAAATTAAAAGTGTTGAAATTGTGTTACGAATAACATCACAATATTTGAAAATCTACTACCACCATCACAGTAAGCGGAAGATGTTGCTTGTTTCGTGATGGAGGACTTAGCCAGGCGAGGAAATGAACTCACGACTCCTGGGTGGGACCCAGACGCGATGCCAACGCAGCCACTGACCGGTCAACTTTACTTACAGAGTTGAAATCTTTTCAAGTCATATCTGAAGTAGCTGAATATTTTTATACTTTGAATATATTTTTAATTTTTTTTATAAGTTGAATTGATAAATTGAATTTAGATAAATATATTACAAATCTAAGTGGTCGAATTGATTGAAAGGCCATGCACAAATTTTCTATATAAAACTGTGGCTTAGAAATACACATTTATCAATAAAAAAAAACAGCACATAATTTTTCGTTATATTGTATGGTTTTTTCAGAACAAATTTTGCTTGATTTTCGATCTATTTAAGAATATAGGTTATCAACATAAGATTCCTCTTTCCAATTTCTATTTAGACTACCATTATTTAATAATATTGTTAGTATCTCTTCTGTCACTTCTTCATCTAAAGGCATAATTATTTATACACGTAGTATACCTGACCTGACCATAATCCGAATCTGTCTGACGCAATGAATAAAGTGCTTGCAGCGGGTTTTGTCGTTTTTATATTGCTTACAAACTTCCAAATTGGAGAAATAATTCACTTTGGTTTTTTTATATGAATACCACACAAGAGTCCCGACTCCTCCCAACCGTCTGAAGCCAGTGAGACTATAGCATTTCCAATTAGGAAATATTGTGAGGATGATGGTATTGGGGAGGGGAGGAGGAAGGTGGGGAAATACCCGGCTATTCAAATCTGGTCACCAAACACGGCTAAAAGCCATTTCAAGCAACGTTTCAATTCTGAATGGTGGTCTTTCACCAGGGCGATACTGAGAGCATCTTCCATTCTAGAAAGTGCGCAAATATACTATATATTATTTTTAAATGAATTAATTGTGAAACAGCACAAATTAATTAAATACAATTTACTTGCGCACTCCGGGATTTGAACCCGCGACCTTCGGATTCGTAGTCGAGAGCCTTACCCCTCGACCAAAGAGGCCGTCAAAGAAAGAATTAAGTTCGAATACATCTGCCTAAAAAAGACTACAGGCTGTTTGAGTAATTTTCCAACATTTTACCTCTTCGAACAGAATTTAAAAATATATCGGTAAACCATCGGAAATAAAATTATAGAAGAATGAAAATAACGTTATAATTTTTTTATGATGATATTTATAAACTATTTTATTAATTCTAGTAATTAATGCATGTCGAACCAATTTGCATCAAGAAAAAGGGTTGAAATATATTTTTTTTAATTCGAAAAATTTCAGCAAATTCGATCAAAATATTCGTCTAATTCCATGTCCATCAAGAAAACGTTGGAACTAAAACCATTATAGAAAAAAATAATCAGAGGAACTTGAAGCTGAGCGAACTTTAAAATATGTGCGAATGGTAGTGATTCGAGAAAAGCTCGCCAGTTTGTTGAAACATTAAAATTAAGTAATGTAAGAATGCTACTAAAATAAGAAAATTAAAACACAGCACAAATAAAAGTTTTCTCAACTTTTGGTATCGGTCTTCTTTCTTTACTAAACCTGGAATTTAATATCACTTTCTAGTACTTTCGCCCAGCTTTGCCCTAGTGTCGACTTGCAGCCTCGGTTATGTTATTATTATTTTTATTGTTTTCAGGTTGAATTTTTGGAATTTAATTTTTATTTAAATTTAAAAAAAATTAATAATAACGACGATTTTTAGCTCATGAAAGTTTATATGAACAATTAAATTTTCTTATAAAACCGTGTTCATCCGAAGCGACCAGCCAGGTAAGTATGTTTTTCTGTATCTGGACACAATTACATAAATAATATTTGTACAGCGCCCTTGAGGTGATTTTTCACATGAACAGCGGAATACAAATCATCCAATTATTATTATTATTATTAAAGGCGTAATTATTCAATACTTTTATCAGAGTCTAAAATTATTTTATTAAGATCAATTCTGTGGTGCAAAATTATATTTCAGCACATTAATAACCCTATATAAAATACAAATATACTATAGCACACTTCCAATACTAGTTTCAATTTTAATGAAGGATTAATGGTTACTAAGCATATAAACATATATGTATAAAGAACTTTAGATCACATGATTCCTAGCTGTTTATGTATGTTAGCCACTAAAATAATTTAAAAAAACTCTATTGTATCTCAGAAATTAATAAATATTTTAAAAACTTGGCTAACTGATTCTTGAGAAATATTTAAGCTTTAAGTTTGATGTTTTTTTTTTTAAATTTTTTTATGTAGATATTGTTTCGTAACAAAAGGGTGACCCTAGGTTAATTCTAGCTTCTTGTCATAAAGAAATAGCTGAAAATCCAATTACGAAACGACCCTCCAGAAATCACAATAATCAACCAATCCAGTGATTTCCCGCTTGTAATCAACCAATGAGGGCTAAACAATCATTACCAACCGTATAGAACAGGGTAATGTGAAGCAACTTGCAAGCGCCCCTCTCTTCTATCCGGACCAACAAGCTGATACCTGTGTGCTCTATAAGAGTCCGCGGCTTGAGCCATTTTTTCATCATCCAAGTCCGATTGGCAACGTTAATCGCATGCGGGATGGTGACTTGCATTCCATTTTACTTGGTTAAGATGGTGACTTGTTATTATCTACTTAAACTCAGTGTATTGATGTCCGACGTTTGTGCCCAAAAACGCAATTTGCAATTATTTTTTAAAGCAGTTTTTCTCGATCATCTCAGAATGTACGAAATGACATATAAGCTATATTATATATGCAGCGACGACATTTTGTTATCTTTCCTTGCAATACTGTCAACTGAGTCGGCATGTCTTTAAATTAAATATCTCTGTAAATATACTGAACCGACCAGTGGCTGAGTTGGCATTGCTTCTGGGCCTCACCCAGGCGCCGTGGGTTCAATTTCTCGGCTGGCTTAGTCCTCCATTACAACACAAGCAACATCTTCCACTTTCCGTGATGTTAGTAGGGGATTTTCAAATGTTGTCAGGTAATTTATAACATGGAAATTTATACTTTTGTATTTTTTTTTGTTTTAACACTGATGTAGTGTGTTAGATATTCCTTGGCAAGAGACTTATATTTTATTTTTTCTAGGAATTTTCCAGCACCGCAAGGGAAAGGAAACAAGCTTGTTTAACCATATATGTTATTACGATTTCTCAGTATTCATCTTTCGTTCCAAATCATAAAAATAAATTTGATTAAGTTGGTTGGAAGAATCATATAACTCTCCTTTCCCGCAAACACGATGCATTGCACAGCCACCGTGATGCATTCAATTGAGAATCAGATCACAATCTCATTTGCAGCTGCACCAGAAACGTGATATTGCTTTATGCCACTCAATTGGACCTGCAATTGGAAAACTTCCAAGGAATCTTTCGCATTATAAGACAGTTCTAGTATTTACTACGTACTTCCGCAGCTGGCTTTTCGTGTCGAATAAACATAATATAAAATATATTACATGGGAAGGGAGGCATTATTGAGTGCCGATGCACAGCCGTGGAATGCAAACACGGTAAAAACACGTTTTATTTATAAATTGAAAATTGTTTTATTGCTGTTATGTTTTAAAACCTAGATTCGAGTTGGTGTATTACCCCCTGTAAGACGGATTACATTGTGTTTATTTACTGCATCTGTAATTCTATATAATTTACATTTCTAGTAATATTTGAGTTAGCAGACTACAAATTGATGTTTCAGGCAATTTTTTAATGCCGGCGTTAAAAATATTTTTATAAAATGACAAACCCACAGTAAGTAAAAAAAATGCCTAAAAACTTTTTTTATTAATATTAGAAACTTTTTAAATAAGATAAAAATGTAAATTCGTGATAATTTTTTTGAACTTCACTTATTTCATCTCGCCAAAAGAAACCTCTCACTCAACCCAAAAATAACCTACCATCATATTTTTTGGAAAGAACCAACCAAGACTAGAATGGCTCGAAGATGTTTCTAATAAAATTTTCTGGAATGCCTTCGAAATTTTTTAAATCAATCTATATTTCATCAACTTTTAATATAACGTCAATAATAATTACCTCCATATAATTTGGTCTCTGAAGTACCTTATTGTAAAAAGGTTAGACCTTGCATAATTTTTTTTATTTTTAAATAGATCAGCTTCCATTAGGAAGAAGGTAATTATTACGATAGGGAGTTTTCTCATAATGAGAAAACTTGGGAGGCTAAAGTTTTAATAATATCGTTCTGAGATCAATTATATTGCTTCTTGAAGTAACGTAATAAAGGTTTTTGGTTGTACGTATTTGTTTATTTTAGTATTAACGGTGTAATGAGTTAAGAGTTGTAGCACTCAAAATAAGGAAACATGGTTAGTAAGGGTGAGTTACAGGGTGGTATTATTTGGTGAATTATATTTATTTTTTTTATTTTATTTATCTGAAACACACATTATTTAACAATAAATTGTAAGAAAGCTTTGACAGTCCGACTAGAAACAAATCCCGTTTTAGAACAAACAAATCGACAAGTTTAGTTCAGATAAAGTGCCATTATACAAAAATAGAAGGTAAAAAGTATTGACATAGTATGGTAATGTAATAAATCTAGAAAAAGGCATAATAATTAAGAATAAATAAGAGTACAGAAAAACAATTGTGTTTACCAGATAATTAGAGTATAGTATAATTATTAATACAGAATAATAGTTAATTTCAAAGAGATAAGAAAAAAATTAATATTTACGTGTGCAAGAAAATTTGAGTATAGTATAATAGTTAAGTACTAATGAAGAGAAGAGAAAAACAAATATTAAAGAGAAAACAATTATGTATACGTGTTTGATAGGTACTGGTTGTTGCTACCAGAAAAAAATGTGTTTAAAATTAAGTACTTAAAAGATAGTATTGTTGATTTACTATAAATATATTTTTTTATTATATTGATTAATATTGATAAGATTGAGTTACGTAACACTCGGCTTTATGAGCCGACGACGAAACTCGAGGATGCATCCCGTAGAGAGTGCAGCAAATACTTAATAACTTAATAATGTTAAATATATTTAATTCAGTAAGTACAAAAATATTATATTTTTTCATTTATTATAAGTATTTTTAATTGTTTATAAAGAAGACAATATGTTTTAAGTATTTATTGTGGTGAGTATGCTAGTTTTATCTTTTTATAAATTGTGGGCTGTTTACAAAAAGAATTATCGGCAAACTCAGACTATTTTTATTTTCGTACACAGAGTACATATTGATTCCTAAGCCAGGTTTCGAATTTTATAATTATCTTTCCTACATACTGTGCATTACATCTCAGTATATAAAAATGAATGTTTGTTTGTCTGCCTGTCCACGATTTTCACGAAAATTACTTAACCGATTTCGATTTCGCTGGAAATAGCACAGTTTATTCTTATTTGTGCCGGGAAGATTTGGAGAGTAGTTTGAATGAAATCCAATATGTAAAACTGTTGCTATAACGTTTTAAAATTTATATGAAAAACATTAAACTCATCATTTTGTATTGAGGTTAGCCCATAGATAAACCACTCTGGCTTGCCACAAATTACATTTTCAAAAGACGATGGTTTTTTGGGTAAAATATTGACAAAATAGAAAACACAAATAGGTACCCATACAAAAACTTTTTTTAATTTAGATGTATTTTGAAAAAATAAATGCTTGAAATGAAATAAAATTTTCAAATAAATATTTCTTTGTTTCATTGTTTAGAGATATTAATAGTCGTCACAAGGCATTACTTTCGCTCTCAAATCAATTATAGCACCCAAACGACGAGAAAGAATTCACAATTTATTATTAAAAAAGTATACAATACATTATGCATTGTATTCCCAAGAGTTGAGAAACTCATTATGGGATTACATGCAGAACTTTTAGTGCGGTTTTTAAAAACAAACTTATTTAATATTTAAGATACGTAATTAACATTCACGGTACATTAACAATATTTACAACACGTAATTTTCATTTGTAATAAAGGCATATCACTGGTACATTATAATGTAAGTGTACAGAGACACTTATTATAAAGAAACACATCCCTAGTACATTATATAGTTATACTTATTACAGAGACACATCACAGCATTAATCCTTAAGGTATTCTTTAAAATAATAGAGTTTAAGCATCTCACTTTGAGACCTTCATATTGGCTTGCATTTTTAATATCGTTGGGTAATTTATTTATTGTATTGTGTGTAAGCTATATTTTCTAAAGATTTTAGTCCATATTTTGTTGAATGTATTTTTGCTACATGTAGTTTGTTGTAGTTTCTTGTGATATGTTTCTATACATTGTAATTTTAATAAAGTGTGGTGTTAGTATGTGCTTGAATTACATACAAGCTAGTATTTGTAATTTCACAGGTGAGAATGGTGTTAATCGGAAGTATTTGTTAGTGTCTGTAGATGTATTTGACGCGCGTGTCCCATGGTAAACTAAAACTTTTACGTAGGGCTCTATTAAAATATATAATCGTAACTTAATACCAAAAACGAATTGGATTTATTCGAAATTTTTTTGATTTAAAAAAATTTCAAAGTTTTAGTGCAGAAGATATGAAATTTGATATCATATTACTTGAGATATAGTTTATTCATCACTATATTATTAAATTGGCTGTTATTATTTCCACGCGACTAATTAATTCGGGTTCATATTAATTACATAAGGCTATTTGTTTAATAATATCTATGATTTCTAAGGATAAATTAATTGCTCGATGAATCATTAAGTTTATGAGACATTGGGTGTGGTGATGTAGATATGTTAGTGAATAAACGTATTTGGGAATTATGTATTGATAGATTCCTATAAGTAGAGGGCGTTAATATTTAATATAATGGAAATCGAAGGAGCTTGCGTTAAGATCTGTGATTGATGAAGCGATTCATCAATAGTTAAGAGGAGTTGTATTATTTGTATGACGGTTTTAAAATCTAACGATTAAATTTGCGCAGTATGAATTAGAACGTGAGACAACAAATAATATGAATGGAATACGGAACAAAGAGAGATAATCTAATCATGCTGATCAACAGGAAGTGAATTATTCTATTAGGGAAAACTGACGACTATTTATGAAATATGGATGTCACTGGTATCGCCGTGCGTCAGGTGTTTGACGGTTGTCAAAATAGTATAACTTAGTTTTGTTTTACAATAACTCCACACAGGAGGCCCTGAAGAAAATAATTTCCTTCAAGGCCGATATCATCTTTGGGGATGCTGTGTGGAGGGTCTTTTAGAAGATAGGAAGGAGTGAAGTGGTCTTGAAGAGACCCGTGTTTTAGGAGGGAGGATACGCAGAGACCGGCAGATCATTCCACAGCCGAGCTGTTGAACACAAGAACGAATCGTAGAAGCGACCCGTTCTCATGTGACAAATGTCTGCAAATGGTGCCGAAGGGATCAATGACGCAAATTCCTCACAACATCTTCCATTAAAATATCGGTACAACAAGGACAATATTCCCACCTGACGTCTGTGCTCCAAAAATTGCAATCCATTGATTAAATTAGACGAATCTATCGAGTTAAGGGTTTTTTTCAGATATTTTGGGGCTCCAATGATGCACACATTATTTAACAACAAAATGTCAGAAAGCTTTGACTGCCCAACTAGGAACACATCCCGTTTTAGGACAGTCAAATTGACAAGTTTAGTTCATATTAAGTTCCATTATACAAAAATAGAAGAGAAAAAATGTAGACATGTTTATATAAATATATTTTATTTCTAAAAATTTCCCTTTAATTTTTTTAAATTAGTGTATAAACACCAGAATATCATGCTCACGGTAGTACTCTTTAAATTAATTATATGTATCCAGTGTGTAAATAGTACTCCCTCTCTAAACACGAGAATTTCTCAAAACCTACTATTATTATCCTGTAAAGAATGTCGTTAATTGTGTATTATAAAAATATATAAAAAGAGCTTTTTTTGAAAAAATAAAACATGAAAAATGATCATATTTTGTTTATCTCAATTTATCGTATTATTCCATGCGGCCCTATATCGCCAGATCCAATGGCAAATTAAATTGACATGACGGTATAAAACTATGGTTGGCATCACACCCTCCTCAATAGGGGTGAACGTTGACGAAGGCAAGTAGGTAGGGTAGTAAGGTAGGTGAAGTAGGTATTATGATGTTCCAGACGATGCGAGTTTCTTTCAGAATTGAGCTGAATAGATCCTAAGAACTATGAATTGGCAGGGCGCTTAGAAACTGTAGACGCCCGAGGCAACGTGTGAAATTGAAAACAACGTTTTACTTTTCTGGAACCCATTAGCGGCGGAGCGTGGAATGCGATCCGGACTGTCAGACAAATTTACATAACAAAAAAGGGAGAAAAATATAAAAATTTTTTGTAGTACCTTTTATTTTTGTGCGAAAAAATCTCATCCAGCGGGAAAGTATATCCAATTATTCCGGGTTTGTTCTAGAAAGGCTTGTGGCACAGGTTAGAGAGACTTAAAAACTGGAGTTCACTAAAATACTATAAGTCGAATATCTACCTGGTGGTTTGTCAATGTTCTGTACCGCTCACTCTTGGACAGATTTATGAGAGATATGACTTACGGGTTCATAACTCTTAGCATGGCGTACAATTCCCATACATGGTACAAATTTTATGTATGACCTTGTTTTCATCAAAATTAATTTACATCAAAATGTAGAAAAATGTAAACTCTAACCTTTTCCAGAAAAAAGTCCCTCTTTTTTGACTATTCAATAAATCAAATAAATCTGGAAAGAGTTACGGAAATGAGAGATCTCGGCATTATAATGGATGAGAAATTTCAATGCTCACATTCAACAAATTGTACATATGGGTATGAAAGGTTAGGATTAACATTTTTTGAATCGTCAAAAATAATAAAATAATTGTACATATTCCTAGTTAGAAATCTAATAGATAATAATTACATAGTGTGGTCGCCCTTCTACAAAATACATATTCATAATGTAGAAAGAATTCAAAGATTTTTTTTACGTTTCATAAATTTTAAAGTTAACATACCTTTAGAGCACATAAATTACTCATCGTTAATGAATATTTTGAAATATACCAACTTTAGAAAACAGACGGAAAATTAACGACCGAACCTTTTTATTAAAATTATTAAATTGTAAATTCGATTTTTCTCATCTCCTGCATTTAATAAACCTATACATACCTAAACGAACTACAAAACAAACATTAACATTTTATATACATATCTATATGCCGTTCCAACTACAGTTTTCATTCCTCAATTCTATGCTTACACAGTCTTGGTAACAAGTACTGAAATGATATGGGTGTATTTGACAATAATCTAAACTTTATTTTTTTATTAATGGTAATATTGACTTTCTTCATATTGTCTTCTTTTTTTTCTGTTCCTTTATATTCCTGTGTATTTTTAACTCTGGTGCAGTTTTTTTATTTTTCTTATTTCCAGTGTAATTAACTTTAGTGCATGTCTCCTTTTTTATGTGATTTAAAAATGAAGTTTGGGCGTTTAAATAATAAAAAACAAAAACAAAAAAAAATAAACAGGAATATGTGGATGTCCATAATTTCCCTGTGTAAAATAAATATGATCATTATATTTAACTTTCGTGAAATTAACTCACTGCGTACTTATTGTGTGTTTCGGGTTATTGTGTTGTAGTGTTTAGTAAGAACGATATCTATTTATTACTGCGTCACTTATTAAGACCAGCAATTGGTTGACATTGACAGGAAAAGATTATGAAACACAAACTATAAGTGTAGTGCATAGATAACATAGGGTAATCAGCTCCATATTATCAAAATAATAATACAAACAAGTACTTAAATAACAAATACAGTTATACCACCACAGATGAATGCGAAACTACCTGAATAACCATACTCCACTTAATACTTGTCATTTGAAGATAAAACGGTAATTATAATAATTCAGGGTACTTATCTACTGTACAATTACTTTCACACTGACAGGTAATCTGTTCATAACGTTGGCCTAGCCTACGTTTCATACATCGCAATTTAATTAATGGGATTTGTACATGCCAAAAATTACAAAACCGTGTCTAGGAAACCAAGGCTAGAACTACTTGAAATTATCACCGATATTACTTCGCCAAAGTTTATTAGGAAAATTTTAATTGAAGAAACTTTTCGTATTTTCTCTTCGACCACGAGAAAATTGCTTTCTATGACTTCATCGTAACACTCTTTATTTATGTTCGTACTTTAGTGAATTAAAATATGTCTTTGCATCTTTCGATTGTTAGGAGAGAAAATAGCACCACGTTGGGCGGTAGTGTTAGGAGAGTGAGGAAAAAGAGGGAAGGAAGATGATGAAGAGCCCCATGAGGGAAGCCGGTATTAGGGGTGCTTAAAGGAGGGAAATGGTGAAAAAAGAGTTGGTGTAAAGAAAAGCAGTGCAACTCACTCTGAGATCATATTCAGGACTGGTCCCTGCTCCAACATGGCTTAGCTCAGCTTGGTACAACATAAAGATTCCTTTTCTCAATGTCAAATGGGTCGGCCGCAGCCTTAGAATTGGAGTGGGAGTCTACTCTACATTAATTGACGAGATGGCGTGCTTTTAACTGAGAATTTATTTAACAAAACATGATCATATACGTTACATGCGGGTTTCGCCAAAAAGGTGGCATCTACACTGTTCTAGACTATCCTCTCTCTCTGAAGGAGCTCTAACTGGACAAGTTAATGGTGGAAGACACACATGTACAGCACATAATAAGAAGGAAGTTGATAGCGGCTTACATGAATAGCTGATAGTCAGACAACGTTGTCGGCAAGCCGGAGTCTATGTGGCGAGCGTCCAAAGTACACAGGTATTAATCATTCCCGCACTGATTTTAACAATCAAGGAGACACCAAGCCAGGTGTTTACAAGAGGTAGTATGGTAACTATCTGCTATAGGCCCAAGCCCGTGTGCAGTTAATGTTTCCGTGTCTGGAATTCGGATGATGCAATAATGAACGGCTGCGTGCTCCAAAGAAGAACGCAGTTGATCGCTCTAAGGTCGGAAAGGGAATGGGAGATCAAGCCGTTCCACGCGGTTGTAAATTATCTGTTCCGCTTGACTCATTGGTTTATTAACAAAGATGGCTGGCGGAAACTCACCGAATTGGTAGATTATGGTAATATCTGGCGAGACGTAGTGTTACTGGTTGTGGCGTAACGTTTTGCAATTGAGAGGCTAACAGTATTTTAAGATCTTCTATTCGTTACGTAACACGATATATGCCTTAGATGTATGCATAATACGGAAACCTATGTAACTAAGTCACCCTCTGGATTCAAGGCAATGATACAAGAAGATATGAACGGCAATGTTCTTACAACGGTACTTGCATGTTTTACCAGTAACAACGGCCTTCCAGTTGTTGTTAGGACACATTTTGGCTAACTCATTCCTTCTGGTAAGAGGTGGCAGACTAGATTTGAAGGGATGTACACATTGTTACACATTTCTTTAGACTGACCATTAATTTCTATGTTCCCGATGGTTATCTCCGTCACCAATAGCATAGAATTTATTATCTCCCGGCCTGCAGAACTAACTTGCCAATGGTCATGCCGGTGGGGAGGACAAACTTGTAGTTAAATAGAATCTCTTCGGATATCGACATATTTAGCATCAATGAAGCTGCGTTTAAACATAAAGCTTTGTTGCTACTTGTATAATATCAGTATGTGATACAGGTTTTGGAAAATGAAACAGGTCGCTCTTAAAGATGAGATATATTCAGAAAGCGTCATTAAAATGTGCAGTCAAAAGCAAACAGATTATCCTAGTAATTGGCTGTTAACAAATCTAAGTCGGTACCTCTGTAAATATAATGTAATCGGTAAAAAATCCATATTTTCTATGAAATCACTTTTCGCACTACTTCCAGTTCCAAATTTTGAAGACGTATTTAAGCAAGTTTCTGTTATAAAAATGTGCAAATGGGAAAACTCTTAAAGAAAATCAGGAATATTAAAAACTTATGCCAAATGGAAATCAATTCATAAAACCTAATTTTAAAACAATTCAAATACAAAAACAGTTATATTTAACAAGCCATAAAAAACTACAATAACCTCCCCATTTAAATGCCCTCTATTAATTACTAATCATAACAAGTAAATAAAATTAAATCTTCTTTAAAAAAATCTTACATACATAAATATTTCATACAAAACATTTTAAATATAAAAGCAAATGAAATATTATGTAACTTCCAAATTAAGTATCATGGCTCCCTTATCAGACACAAGAACTGTTCTTTTCTGATAAGGTATACATGACCAAGAATATCCTTTAATTAAATACATTTTGTAAATTACTTGTAATGCAACTTATAAGAAATAAAAACGAAAACAAAAAAAACCTTTATTATTGCGTCGTGTGCTCACGAAGACGTAGAACGGAGAGTTGCCTCTTACTGAAAATCCTGAGGATGATGTACGCGGAACGGCGGAGCGGGTATGAACCACCCAGGACGCATCCCAAGGAGAGACCTCAAACAGCAAGGCATCACGGTAGCAACATGTAATGCGCCATAAAGTAAAGGGTGATGGATGGGACCGTGGCGATAGCCCATGCCAGCCATCCGGTATCGAGGCAAACTACTGGAACTATTGTATGAGAGTAGTACGCCAATGATTTGATGAGATGGCCGCGAATACGTCACGAGGCGTAAGCCCCGGACGGACGCTAAAGGTTCGTAGCTGTTGACTCGTTAAGTGACTCAATACTTTGAACAATTAGAAATTAATAAACGAACGAATGATCTTAATATAACATTAATTAACATTCACAGTATGCTCAGATTATCAAAACAATGTAACACATTTAATAATTCAATTAAGAAAACATTATCTTTTGATTGCGGGGAAACACACTATAAATGTAAAAACCTTACGGAATACTGAATTTTAATTATTTTCTAACTAAGTCGGCTTCACAGAAAATAAATATATTTTTTAAACCAGTCCAAATTAGAAAGGGGGGGGGGGGGGAGTTAATAAAATCATATAAATAAGTCATAAAAATGTGAGTTAACAACCTTGGCCTTGAACGTCGAAACAGGTGTCAAAACAATAAAAACTATAAATACTTGCAGAACTTAATGACAACATTATTAAATTTGATTTACATTAGATTTCTTTAAATTTAAATGGATTTTTTTAAATATATATATATATATATATTACATGAATACCGCACAAGAGTCTCGACTGCTCCCAACCCTCTGGAGCCAGTGAGACTATGGAATCCTCAATTGGGGAATGTTGTGAGACTGAAGGTATTGCGGAGGGAAGGAGAAGGGGAGAGGAAGGTGGGGAAATACATGGCAATTCAGATCTGGTCACCAAACACGGTTTAAATCCATTTCAAGCTACGTTCTAATTCTGAATGGTAGTCCTTCACCAGGGCGATACTAACAGTATCTTCCACTCATCAATTATATATGGAATTAAACACAAAAACAATGAATAGTCTCAATACTTGAGCAGGACTGGCAGTTAATTTTGCCTTCCGCTCACTGCGCCCTGCATATATCGAGGATGCGGGCGCACGTCTTGTAGATGCGTTCACTTGCAGCCAAGTTTACTTCGTAAGTTCCTTTTTTGAAAGTGACATTATAAGAGTACGTATCTAGCTGATGGATTTCACCATCCCCGCTTTCAATGAAAGCAAGATAACTTTTAAAATTTTAAATCTCTTCTCAAAAAAATAATTATACCTCCATTCATTCTGAATTAAATCACATCCTTAAGACTCATTGTGAATAAATTATTTATTAGAAAATGTAAAAAAATTTTTACTTCTAGGTATCACATAAAATGCACTTTTGTAAATAAATACTTATCTCTTACTATGTTTTTGTGAAGATGATTTATACAGTCTTTGAGAACGTAAATGGGTTCTATACTTAAAAAAAAATGTACTTTAAATTGATATGTTTTGTAAATCTCAATTCTGATATATTTTTTCTCAATATTCCTTGCTATATTGAAATTTATATATGTAATTAAAAATAAGTACTTTGCATACACCACTCTTTTTTAATATATAAATATCTACATGTTTCAGAAGCAAAGCTTCCCTCATCAGGATAAATAGTTTACTTTGAGAGAAGCTTTGCTTCTGAAAAGTGTAGATATTTTTATTTTATGAACAGTGGTGTAAACAAAGAACGTCTTATTAATTTTATTAATAATGAAGACACGTAATATTTACAGAAGAAGAAAAAAAAGCGTATTTGTGTTTTTTTTTTTAATTTTTGTTTTTATTTTTAGTTTTTTCTTTCCTAATATACGTAAAAACTTTTGTGACTCACACGCATATACCAAAAAATACAGATATAATTGTGGGTTCTTCCTTCCTTGCCAGTGCTTAACTGTTAACTGATTTGATACGTCTCTGATTATTTTAATTTCTTATATATACTCGTATATATGTATCATTTAAGCATTTATCGTACGCAACACAAAAAAATCCATTGATATAAAAATTTGGAAAAAAAATAGTTAATATATATGTATGTCCTCGAACGTTGAAAACTTGCCGAGTGGTGCGATAGTGAGCGAAAAGGGTAAGGGGTTTTGCTCATAGTTTCACGATGTGCGATTGTCAGTAGTAGCCGGTGATCTGCCGGCTGTAATGGACGTACCACGCATTTTACGGATGGTCGATCACCATTAACAGCACTTGTACAAAAGACTTTTCAAATATATATTTTTAGTTTTATTTTTTTCATTTAGTTAATAAAATTTTACAAAGCTAATAAAACAACCTGTAATAATTTTCTGAAGCTTCCTCACTAGGCGTTCCGGTTCAGGCGAACTAGGTTTTATTTAAAAATTGATTGTTTTTAAGCTCTTACGAAGTTCTTTTCAAGATGTTAGATAACTTCATCTTCTTTGGTTTCTTTGAGCAGGTTTTAATATGATTTTTTAAATCATTTGCGTTTTCTGTTTATAGCCGGTGGAAGTGAAATATATAGTTTAGTGGAGAGGTATTTATTATTCCTGTGTCCAAAACCAAAAAAATTAGGAATATTCAATATATCATTCGGGTTCTCTCCTGTTTGGAGAAAATTAGTTTCTTCTGTTTTTTTTTAAACATTAGAAATGTTTGATTAAAGCATTATTATCATAGATATTTTGGATGCTAGGTACTTTTTTGTTAAAGTTCTTATGAGGACTTTTAAAATGGTATTTTAATTATGTACTATTAATAAAAAGATTTATATGACAAGTGTAAACTGTTCATTTTTAAACTAAAAAATTCTAAATGTGTACCATGTGTACTGAGTGAAAAGCACCGGAGTTCTAAGAATTTTCCAGCACCGTAAGAGAAGGGTTAAAAATACAAATAAAACTCTTGTAGCAGCATTTTTTAATACCGTTTTAATTTATTTTTACGTGACTTGCAAAGAATAGGATTCCTGTTAACGGTTGCTTCACAAAAGTCGGGAACTTATTTGTAATATTTCTCGGTAGACAAACGTCACGTCGCGCAATTTCCCATCTCTAGAACAAAGTTTTCAACTGAATTATAAAACTGGAAATCGAAACGCAAAGTTCTCAGCTTCCACTGTGTGGAATGAAGTTCTTCTCTCTTGGTCACGGGATGTGGGTGTTTCACCTCCATTCTAATTATTTTAAAACTTTGGCCGGATAACTTCACACCATTATTAATCTGTCCTAATTAAATAACATTTTACTAAAGCTTGCAATGAAGAAAGATTCACGGAAGCTGCAGGCTGCGGTTAAATGATTACACAAAACGTGAAAGAGATTATGCGCAGGAAACCGAGGGTTTAATAGGCTTTGTTTATCGCTACCGGTGAACGGGGCTTAATGAAGTATTATTTATTATTATTTCGGATGAGAAGGAAGGGTGTGGTTATACCCAGTTGATGTATCATCAGAATAAAGGATGGAAGGTGTTAATAATCCTTTCCGAAATAATTTACTTGCTATGAATTGCTTAAGTTAGGAATGTCAACGTTTTCCTTTCATTGTTGATGAAGAGCTCTTCTAGAACGCAGATATAATTTTCGTGTATTAAGAATTAAGAAAACATATATTCCGGTCAGAGGTTGAATTGGCATTGCGTCTGGGTCTCACCCAGGCGTCGTGAGTTCAATTCCTCGGCTGGCTAAGTCTTCCATCACGGCACAAGCAATATCTTCCGCTTTCTGTAATAGTAGTAGGTTATTCGTACCCCGGGAATGTTTGTCTTAGTTTAAACAACAGCAATATATATATATATGTAAATATCCGGAGATCCGGAAAGAATGTAAGGCAGAAGTAATCATTAGAGGAACGCTTAGATTGTCTGGGAATGTAGAGCAGATGAACGAAGAAAAGGGTACAAGGAGAAATATGACGAAAAATTTAACAGTAAATGAAGTCGGGGACGCCAGAGGAAGACATGGCACGATCAAGTGTATGAAATATTTGAGTCAGGTCATATCGAGAGTGAGAATAACATAATTTAAGATTAAGATAATTTTACAAAAAAAATGGAAATAAAAGGCAAAAGAGTCCCGATAAACT